>OY757920.1:53051036-53171036 GCA_963585895.1 Sepioteuthis lessoniana | reverse complement strand
GAATGGTAAATGTATCTAATTCTATGCCAATATTACACTGCGTCTTATTCGCTTGTATAACTTCAAGACCCACACCATTGCGTGATCAACATATGATAAAATAAAATAGTATTTCAGTACATCCTTTATTGGTTGATATACTGGGGCATATTTTCTCAGTTTATTGATGGAAATCAAAACGCATATTATCTCAATGCACATACACAAATGTAACATTATAACTCCTGCTTCATTCAGGATATCGTTATTCACAAGAATACTTCTCGGAATCACTTGTACATAGAGTAAGAATTGTACATGTGCGTTAGTGTGTGTATTGCAGTATCTATTAACTTCACATTTCTGCCACGATCAGGGTGTGACACAAGGCCAGGTTTTAAGTGGAGAAAAGTTAGTTCGAATTCAGAATTTACCTTCTTCTAGACTGGTCACCTTACAAAGACAAAAGAACCCAGATTGTCCCACTATTTTCCTCATAGCCGAGAGAAGACTAGATAGATTCATATTTTTACTAAGGGCTTTAGCAGGAAGTGAAATGCCAACAGTTTTATTTTGGACTTGAACTTGGGTCGTCGATTCCATTTCTTATGACAATAACCATTACACTACGCCCGCCTCCAATACGCTTGTAATAATGAACGTAAATAAAGGTAAACATACAATGAATGTGTTCAATGTAAAGAGTGATCAGAGGCTTTTCAATCAAAGTTGCCAACCTGAAAAAAAGTGTCATTACTTTTTATACGGACCTCGTACCTTTAAAAGAAAAGAAAAGAAAAGAAAACTATTAGATTGGAAACAAAGAAACAAGAAAACAGGCGCTCCATCATCCTACCTCGCCAAAATACCACCATTCTATAAAAAAGAAAAGAAAAGAAAAACTTTTTTCGTCCCTCCCTTCCCTGTTCGCCTCATCCCAATGCCCTTCCACCGACCTGTCCATCAGTCTGCCTGAATGGAGCTACACAGACGGCCAAAGAATGTCCGGAATGTCTACTGTTTATTTATGCGACTGACCTCTTCTGTCAACGGTTCAAGTTGACAGTCAGCATAGCTCATCTACTGGTGACAAATAAAACTATTCACACACACACACGCACACACACACACACACATTCAAACACACACAAAATACACACGGATACACACTAAGATATACGGGGACATACATGCAGTTAATCTGGTTTTAAAATATACACATTTGTTTACTAGCAATGTATCAATACAAATATATATAAAAGCATTTGTAAAAAGTTCTCTGTCCGACCAAGAATAAGAAGCACACTTTAAACCTTTAAGAATCATTCCCTTCTTGGTTGGACCAAGAACTTTGTAGATCTATCTATCTATCTATCTGTATATATGAGCCCTTTGTTATCAAATGAGAGTTTAGCAGAACATTCGTATATTACGTTTAATCCATACACTATACTATTATAGCCGTGTGCCATATAAACATATACACACACACTGAAGGCCTCTCAGTGGGTCCGAGAATACGCAGATTCCATCCTTGTGGAGGATTAAGGCATCCCGATCGAAAAAAGGGTAATCCTGGGTATGACACTGAACTGCACCCGGTGGTGAAGATCAAGTTCAAGAACACGAGGAGTATCACTTAATCATTGCCAATTATTCCCAGATCCACCCCGATCCAGAGTGGTGGTACCTGTAAGAGTTCCATCTATGAGTAAAATAAATCTGTCTGAAATTATTTGTCTTTGATAGGAATACTTGAAACCAAGTTGGCTTCGGCTGTAGAATACGCTGACAGCATATTTGCAGAATAGTGAGACCTCCACCCCAACAAGCGTCCTAAATGTAACACTAAATCATCTAATGATGAGGTTTTAGTCTTGGTAGAACCTATTTATTGCCATTACTCCCAGGTCTACGCTGACCCAGAGTGGTAGTACCTTTTAGGGTCCTATCTATGGGTCGAATAGAACTATTTAATCATATACTGTACTGGAAAGCATATAATTGTGTGTAAACAAAAAAAAATTATGCTAAATTGAATTATTACTATTTCATGGCAATGCTTGAAATCATTTAACGGAGTGCAAACAAAGGATTAATATCAAAAAGAATTATTTGTGCTGGATATCAATAATCGTAAGAATCTGTGTACAAACAAAGGAACACTGGCTTTTAAAAAAAATGCTACGTATAAAATACAAATATATATATATATATAATTAACTTAAATCGCGAGTCGGAAATCTCCTACTAAAGTTTCACTTTAACGGATCATCAGGAAGTTTAACTCCGAGTCGGAGTTAGACTTCCTGATGATCCGTTAAGGTGAAACTTTAGTAGGAGATTTCCGACTTGCGATTTAAGTTAATTTTATAATTGGCTCCACTCGTGTTGAGCACTCTTGTAATTGTAGCATTGCAGTGTTCACGGAAGGTTTTAGTTTTCTTTTGATCAACTGACTGCATATCTCTTGCTTTTTTTTTAATGGGTGTGACAGGGTTGGCCTTTTCTTTCTTTTTGTCCTGTAATATTTTTTCTTTTTCCCCCGGGCGGTGATTCGAGTATTTTTATCTCTTGTTCCTGGCGGGGTTTTTTTTCTTTTTTTTTTCTGGTACCGTGAATGCTGGTAGATATTAGATTAGTATATATATATATATATATATATATATATATATATATATACATAAATAACACACAAGGGTGTCATAAAACACAACAAAACCGAATTATTTGATACTATATAACTGTGGGCAAATTTTTGTATTAAGAATAGTAACTTACTAAATTGTTAATTAAGGATTATTATTATTATTAGTCACTCGAAACCCTATAACTGCTTGAAATATTTGAAACTATATAACTGTTGTTTGGTTGGTTAGTTGATTGTTTTGTTTTATGGCGTATCAGCCCTTTTCGGGTCATTCAACGCCGAATTAAGTCATTTTGATAAAAGTTTCAAACAGTTCAATTTCAAACAATTCAGTTTTGCATAAGTACACAGTTTAGTTTTATTTGATCCATAGATAGGACCCTATAAGGTGCTACCACTCCAGGACAGAGTGGACCGGGGAGCGATGGAAATAAAGGGGTTCCCTGCTCCAGCATTATTGTAGCCTTACCATCAGATTGTTTAGTGTCATATACACGACATTCTTTTGGGGAGTCTTACACTTCTGTAGTCTTACACAAATTGGGCTACTATATAACTGTGTGTAAATCATTGGCATTAGATGTATATATAAAATTGTACCTGATTATACATTGGCCAAGCGGTTAGAGTGTTCGCTAATGGCCCGGGAGACCTGGGTTCAATCCCAGGTCGAGTCATACCAAAGACTTAAAGAATGGTACTTGATGCCTCCTTGCTTAACACTCAGCATTATAAGGTACGGATCAAGGGTAAAGTGGAGCAACCCAGGGAAGCAGTAGCGCCCTCCCCTACACCTTGGTGTAGTAGCTATCGAAAAGGGAGCCTTTGGGTCACCCTCGACTATGGTCACCAACTTTACTTATATGTATTATTATTGCTATTAGCTAACATAAATTTGCTTATGATCTACGTGACATTTTTTTCTGGTGAAGAAAACATGAAATTGATTTCACATTAAATATTGAACTTTACAATGATGACTGTTTTGATTTTAAAAGCCATGATTCACAGTTGAAATACAGGTTTCCATTTGATCATCATCATCATCATCATCACTCAGTAACATTATACGTCATCAGCACTAAACAGATCATTATTTTAAAATTCCAACCCACCCAGTCGACGAGGTTTAGAATAGGCCTAGTGTACACCTTTTAGAGGGGCCAAACCCCTTTCTAAAGGGATGTCGTTGGTATGACACTAAACTAGATCTGATAGATAGTCTCCAAGTCGGGAGCTTTGAAAAGAGTGTAGTACGCTTTTTTTTTTTTTTTAGGTTAGCAACCCTGTCGGAAAACCAACTGATCGAAGTTGTTCATGTCTCTCTGAATTCGCGTTCATCTAAACAATCTTGCATGATTACAACTGTGTTAGATTAACAAGAGCAGTGTTATGTAATCAAATTCAGAGTTAGATTTCGACCCAAAGGTTTTTTAGGTGGCACAAGGCATTTTGGCATGGTCGAGAAACTGTGAAAAGGAACCTCATTTGTGGCCAAAAAGAATATTCATGTGGTATCACTGATCCTTACTCTCCTAATCAAAATCCAGCTGATTATTGCCAGTTCCTAAAAAAACAAGACCCGATTTATTTGTTTTGTTTAACGGCATATCAACTTCTATGGGTTATTTAATGCCGATAACATTTGGGGGATGAATTCATATGAATGTAATATGCATTCTTTGAATTGAACTGTTTGGTCAGCAGGATTTTGGTTTGTTCAGTTGTACTGCACATCAGTTTCCTCCTTTTTCCCCTGTTTGGTTTTGTAACCATATGTATATTTCCTGTTTTAGAGTTTTTGGTAGATTCCTATCGTTTTTAGGTATGATAGTGTATCATTCATATCTATCTTTTCGAACAGCTGTTGCATACTCTAAGTATTATAAAATTTCTCTCTATGGATAGATTGTTCTTAATTCTCTATCAAAGTATGTTTAACAGATAATACTGTTTACATGCTTCTCATTTTGGTTAAACTTCCTTTGTTAGTTGGAATGAATGTGTCATTCTCGTGTGGCCTGTACACAAACGGGCCATTACCACCTCTTATTTTCGAGACTTTAACATCCAACTACTTGTAATGAACACACGGAAGACAATAGCCCCGTCAGTGTGTCTAAGAATACCCCAGCTGCCTAACCTGTAAAGCGATACCTTAGTTATGACACTATACTGCATTCTGAGGTTCTGTGAATATGGAATACCCTTTGATTGCCATTGATGACAGGTTCATTTGAACCCGTAGTTATGGTGTTAACTTTTAGGGTTCCATCTATGGTTCTTTAAAAATATTAATTTGGTTTGGTTGTGTTTTATGACATATCAACCCATGTGGGTAATTTAATACCAAATCCTGTCTATATATATATATATATAGTTACAGAAATTATTTCGTGAGTCAGGAACTCCTTGTAGCTTAGCAGCAATTTACGGTGTTTTTTTTCTTTTGACCAATCGATTGCGTATCTGTTGATTTTTTTCAATTGGTGTGACAAGGTTGGCCTTTTCTCCCCCCCCCAATATATATATATTTGTTCCCCTTGACAGTGATTCGTTGCATATTTTTATCTTTGGAATTACTGGTTTTTTTTTCCTTTACCCTAAGTGCTATTATTCAGTAAGTTATTTAATTATATATATATATATAATTTTTAAGCCAATAGTTTCTAGGTAACACATTTAAATGAGCCAGAACTCATTTGTTTGCACACAGTTATATGGTTTCACGTATTTCCATCAAACACAAATACTTCTATTTAGTATTATCATGTGTTTGCGTCCAGTTGAATGGTTTCAAATATTGCTATGTAACACTAACAATTCAATTTAACATCAGTCATTTACTTGCATACAGTAAAATAGTTAAACAGTTCTATTTGACGCATAGACATTACAGGTACTACCTCCGGGGGTGGGTAAGAGGCGACCCCGGTAGTAATGGCAATGAAGGGGTACTTCATATGGCTCAAATTTTCAGGACTGAAGCCTCACTATTAGATGGTCTACTGTCATATACAGGACTATTAGATGGTCTACTGTCATATATAGGACATTCGTTGAAGGTGGGGAGAGGTCTTGCAGTTGGCGTATTTTACACCCCCCGCCGACTAGTATTAAATCGGAATACTTGATACCATATAACAAATGATTATCAAATTGGAATAGTTAATTTAGACCATATAAAAAAGTAAAGTTGCCGACCTTAGTCGAGGGTGATCCACAGGCTCCCTTTTCAATAGCTACTACACCAAGGTGTAAGGGAGGGCACCACACCATTCCATGGATTGCTTCACTTTACTCTTGATACTTACCTTATAAAGCTAAGTATTAAGCAAGGCGGCATCAAGTACCATTTTTTGAGTCTTTGGTATGACTCGACCTGGGATTGAACCCCGGTCTTCCGGACCATATGGCGAACACTCTACTCATTAGGCCAAAGGCCCGGTTAAACCATATAAGATAGCATAAATTATTAGCATTAGATTTAAACACTTGATGTACAACTGGGCGCAAATATAGAATGATAGACAAATATACAATTTAGAAAAATGCAATGAAACATTAAAAATATAGTCATGATTACAAACATTTACAAAATAAAATTTCACTATTGAATAACTCATAAATACTTAATGTCATGAAACAAATAAAACCAAAAAATAATAAACCAAACCAAACTAAAAAAATAATAAACCAAACCAAACCAAAAAAATAATTAACCAAACCAAACCAAAAAAATAATAAACCAAACCAAACAAAAAAATAATAAACCAAACCAAACCAAGCCAAAAGAAACCAACACAAACGGATGATAGTGTCATTTTAAGACATCCAACAATGTTGTTAGGAATGTGAAAACGTTTTCATTGGTTTATGGCTTCCCAAAGGAACTATTTAGAAAGATAAAGATGATTTGCAAGTAAGATAATAATGTATTTTGTGTACAAGATATCTTATTCACCTCAAATTTTTGACTAGATACACCCTTTGTAACCCAGTTTAATTTCCACTTACCTCCACCCCTCCGAAAAAAAAGATGGAATATTGCTGACATTTTGAAATGTTAGACTTGGTATTTTAATTTTACTGATACATTTCACTTTCTTTTTTAAATCTATATTTTCATTCTTCTTATCAAATAATATTTTTCTAAAAACATTTGATAACCTATTATATGAAAAAGGAGTTTAGAATTCCATATTTTTATAGAATAATTTGCTTAAATATAATTGTTTTTAGATGTTTTATTTCGTAAAACTATTATATGTATTGTTAACGACGCCGAAAAAGATCCGAATCTTTTCGGACAAAGTCAAATCCTTCGTTCATTTAAATGACCCGTAAGTTTTGAATGACACATCACTAAAAGCCATCACACCCAATCAGGTATTCAGTTACGTGCACGATATATGGCAACTCGACTACTTGATCGGGTAATTTTTTGTACACCTTTGTGAAGGGATTTATAACTGCAAAACTAGTAAATTCGTCCCTTGTTGACGCCTTTTCTTTTTCGCCTAGTCAATATCCTATTCACCCTTAGGGGTATATATTGATTTCTTTGAGAAGGCCAGTTCTCGGTGTTCAATATCTAGCAACTTGTCTACATGGTCGAGTGATTTTTTTTTAGCCAGTTATCAAGAGATTTATAAATGCAAACTTGTAAACTTTCCACCTCCTGCAGACCCCAATGGTTTTACAGAGTCTGCCAAAATTTTATCCACCCCCAGAGGTCTATATGGACTACGTTGAGAATTCCAGTGCTAGGTGCACGATATCTAGCAACTCATCTACATGGTCTAGCGATTTTTGTTTGCTAGTTATAATAAGATTTAGAAATAAAAACTTGTTAATTCGCACCCTGCGGACTCCTATGCATTTATTCAACCTGCCAAAATTTTATTCACCCGTAAAGATTTATATGTGCCATTTTGAGAAGCCCTCGGCTAGAATACAACTTATTACGTCTGTGTGTTTTTTGTCACTTGCAAATAAGCCTTGGTAAGTAAGTAAAGTTGGCGACCATAGTCGAGGGCGACCAGAAGGCTCCCTTTTCAATAGCTACTACACCGAAGAGTAGGGAAGGACGCTACTGCTTTCCCTAGATTTCGCCACTGTACCCTTGATACGTACCTTATATTGCTGAGGGTTAAGCAACGAGGTATCAAGTACCATTTTAAAAGTCTTTGGTATGACGCGACCTGGAATTGAACCCAGGTCTCCCGGACCATTAGCAAAAATTCTACTCACTAAGACAATTGGTAAAACTCTTTATTTGTTTGTTTGTTTGTTTCTTCCACTGTGTGTATGCGTGTATACGTGCGTGTGAGTCGCACATAGTGTTAAGATCAATGCTAGTCTCATAAAGCCGAATTTCAGGGTTAGTAATTTTACTTTATTTAAGAAATCCTGTTTTGAAGCGAAGAGTTGTGTCTAACTTATAAAATTCATGATACGTTCATAATGTATTTTTTTATTAAATATGTGCCTCTGTTACTTTCAAGTTAGCTTTGTTAAAACTGTCTTTTTAGAGCATATTGTCTATAATGTTCAACTAAAGAGCATCTGTCCATCATCTTCTGTCTGGACAGTCGATTTTCCTTCTCCGTTCACCTGTCTTTCTGGTTTCAACACGTGGCCTCAGCACGACCCAACATCGCACAAGTATCAGGTGAGATTTTTTTATATCTTTCATAGAGCTTCTTACTCATTTTGTCGTTCGTGGCGACAAACTGGCTCGAGGCATTTCAATCCTTCGTCGTCGACTTAAACAAGCAACCGAGTAAAGTGTAAAAAAAACAAAAAAACAAAAAAAACCAAAAAAACAAACAAACAAAACAAACAAAAAAAAAAGAAGAAAAAACCAACAAAAATAAACGAAACAAAACAAAAAAAAAAGGAAAAAAGCATTGGGGGTTGGTGGAGTGGCCTGTCATTCACTTTAGACGTGAAACACTGACATGTCGAAAATAGAGTGTGTGTAGGTGTATTGATAAATGTACACACACAGACACACACACACACGTATATATATATATATATATATATACATACACCACACACACGCACATACAGAGAGAGAGAGAGAGAGAGAGAGAGAGAGAGAGATTTCCTTGTGCTGCAAAAAATTTTCAATTACATTTGTCCTGAAAAGGAGGCAGTCATGGCATAACGGTTATTGTCGCAGGAAATGGACATTGCACCCTGTGTTCAAATCCTTGACGAAACTGTTTGCATTTCACATGGCGCTAATACTTTTGAGAAAAGTATAACTCCAACTATTCTCCCTCCATCTATGGGTAAATGATAGAGCAGACTGGGCTCTTTAACCTTTGCACAGCAACCAGACTAGAAGAAGAAAAACTCTGAATTCTCACCAGTTGTATTCTGATTGAAAAATTAATTTTTGTCGTATCCTGATCGTAGTGGAGGGGTTGGGTGAATATAATGTGCGACAGAAATACCACTCACATTTTAAACTGTCACCCGTGTAATACACGTGAGCTTCAGCAAGTAGTAATGGTAGTTTCACCACAGAAAGTGGTGGTTAAAAAAAAAGATGAGATAAGCCAATCAATCCAGTCATTGAAGAACTCAGAAAAAAAAAAAAAAAGAAAAAAAGAAAAAAGGAGGTGCCTGTGGTGTAATGGTTATTGTCGTAGGATACGAACACGGCGACACGAGTTCAAATCCTCGACGAGAATAATAGCATTTCATATAGCACTAATACCCTTGGGAAAAGTATGAATCCAATTATTCTCTCTCTAGCTATGGGTAAATAGTAGGGCCGACGGGTTCTTCAGCCTTGGTGAGGCAACTAGTCTTGGAGAAGGAAAACTCTGAATTCAAACCTGTTAAACTCCACTTAAAAATTGACCCTGTGTCATATCCTGTGTCATATCCTGGGTTGGTAAATATGGTAATGGTAGTTTCATCTCGCTAATATTTTACCATTTTTTTCCACACTCAGTTAGGATCATAGCTGTGACTGGTAGACAGCATATGTTTGATGTGGAGACTTTTTTGTAAGATAGATAAATCTGAAATTATTGTACAGAGAGTTTTAGTGCTCCTTTCATGTTATATCGAAATGACGCTGTTGCGGATAAAAAATCTGAAATCGGTTGAATATTATATCTGTACAAAGCTCTCTGTGTAACAATTTAATTCAAATGCCAGTGACTACTACTGATGCAAAACAGATATGAAAAAGAAAAAAGTGCAATATATATATATATATATATATATATATTAGTAGAATTTTCTCTTTTAAACATGTTTGATTAAATAGAACAGACACTTTCTGTCTGCCTATTCTATCTTTGTTCCGTTCAAGTCTCTGTATAAGTTGTTTGATTTTGGAATGAAATAAATTTAGGAAGGTGCAGTAAATTTCCCTCCCACTTTGTCTTCCTTTTACTCTTTATATGAATGTATATGACTCGTTATTGTGTTAGTTATTTCATTATACGTTCTTTGAGAATGATTCCATATGGGGCCAAAAGAAATTGGAAAAAATACGGCGCCTTCCTAAATTCATTCTATCCAAAAGTCAATCTAAAATATGAAAGGATCAAAAATAGAATAAGCAGACACAAAGTGTCTGTACTATTAAATCACACACACACACACACATACACACACACGCACATATATATATATATATAATGTCATTTGCAATATTCATAAATAAAGAGTGCTCAATATGGAAGACAGAGCATATATAAGTTAGGATTGTGTAGGCATAGGGTTAATCGCATTTAGATACTGCTAGTTTCCCGCCAATGGGATCATCAGAACAAAAACTGATGAAATGATCGTACAGATGAGAAACTTACGGTTACTAAGCACCGCTGACCCTGTGTCTACGCTATCCTTACACACACACACCACACACGTACCCACACACACACACACACATATATATATACATGCATAAACAGAAGAGAATAAACAATCGTTTAAAAAGCGTTTGACAAGTAAAAAGTTTGAAAACTTTTTATTTGTCAAACAATTTTTAAACGATTGCATATATATATATATATATATATATATATATATATATATATTAGTAAAAGTTGGCGACTTTAGTCGAGGGTGACTCGAAGGCTTCCTTTTCAAGTGCTACTACACCAAGGTGTAGGGGAGGGTGCTACTCCATTCCCTAGATATCTCCATTTTACTCTTGATCTTTACTCTTGATTTTACTCTTGATGATGACTGTTAAGCAAGGCGGAATCAAGTACCATTTTTTTAAGTCTTTGGTATGACTCGACCTGGGATTGAACTCCGGTCTCCCGGACCATTGGCGAACACTCTACTCATTGAGGAAGGACTTGTGGTGTAATGGTTATCATCGTAGAAAATGGGTACAGTAACCCGAATTTAAATCCTGGACGAAGCTGCTTGCATTCCACATAGAAAAGGTATGCATCCAGCTATTCTCCCTCTCGCCATGGATAAATAGTAGGGCAGACTAGGCTCTTTACACTAGGTGTAGCAACCAATCTAGGAAAACTCTAAATTCCAACCTTTTGAATTTCACAAGAATAATTTACGTCATGTTGCATCTTGTTCGTGTAAAGGAGTAGGTAGATACATGCATATATATATATATATATATATATATATATATATGGACCGATCTTGAAACTTGGAATGTGAATTTCCTTGTTTCTAAAACGGTTTTTAGGTACATTTAGGTGGAGCGACCTTATCCAGGGCGGCTGGAACAATTTGGATTAAAATTGATCAAGGAATTTGAGATCGGCTAGAAAACAAATAAAATTGACAACCAACGGAATATCTATCTCTAACGGAAGTGGTTGAGGGACTAAGAAGAACGCCAGGAACATTTTTACATAAGATTAATCAGAAAGGTCTAATTCATTCAGAAAGAAAATATAATGAGCTTCCGAAAGAGCTCTCTCTCTCTCTCTCTCTCTCTCTCTCTCTCTCTCTCTCTCTCTCTCTTTGTGTAGTGGTTAGTCCCGTAAATTTTAAAGCAAAATTGATTAGAAATCTCTCATTTGTAAAGAATGCAAATGATATCGACATCCACAGAAACGACTTCTTTCCTGTTCATAGGCGGAGTAGCCCGGAATTTTTTGTGCAAAATTAATCAGAAACGTATTATTTGTACAGAAAACAAATATAATTTGAATCTGCTGTCACGGAAGTCCCAATTGATCAAGGGAAAAACATGTAATGCATCTAGGAAAAAAAAAAAGAAAAGAAAAATATTTTAATGGCCTTTTACATGATAAAAGATAGAAAATAGATTAAATGTCTCATTGCCAAATGGATCATAGTCATTATACTTGATAAGATAATAAATGCAATTTAAAGATTTTCCTATGACTTTTATTTAAACTTGTATTAATGAAAGAATGTGTTGCCAAAATGCACAAAGTTTGATGAATGAGGTATTTTCTTAATTTGTGTTTGAATTTTATTTGTGATAAATTTAATGAACTTTTTTAGAAGTGCGAATTCAGATTGTTTGTTCAACGTGGGGTACTTCCGCTTATATATATATATATTGAAAAGATAACTCAACGGACTATCATAATGCTATTATAAATTTATTTCGACAAGCCGCTCTCGGTGACCTGCCTCTTCAGATAACTTTGACAAAAGGAAAAAGAAATTTACAAGTATTACTAATTAAAAAAAGAAAAGAAAAAAAAAATGGAAGCTAACCTTTAAGAGGCAGTAGAAGATCAAAGGAGCTGAATATTACTACCAGTATCCTCGTAAAAGTATGAGGATACTGGTTATGATAAAATAACAATACAAGGGGAAAAAAAAAAAATAATAATGCGTTTAGAACAGTAACTAAGGGATTACTAAAGGGACTTGAGGACTTGGAGGTTGGCGGACGAGTGGAGACCATCAAAACGACAGCATTGTTAAGAACTGCCAGAATACTAAGAAGAGTCCTGGAGACTTGAGGAGACTTGATGTCACTCAGACTTCAGTAAAAAACCATCGGCTTTCGCTGATGTGAAAAGCTCTAATGAGTGAATCATAATAATAATAATGATGATTAATGAAAATAGTAGAGGCAATAATATTAATATGAATTAAATTAGCCAAAGAGCATGGTAGATTTAAAAAAAATAAAAACAAGTCGTGAATTTTAATCAATTAACAATAGTATCTAAAAGTTTAATCGGCAGTAGTCGGAGTTAAGTATTAAAATATGAAAATCGCGACACACAAATTAAGGAGAGAATAAAGTAACTAGTGATCTAGAAAGGATGAATAACCCCGAAAATAACCCTTTTAAAAAATTAAAAAAGATGTCTGAAATTAGGAATATTGTTATTCTTTCCATCCCCAAAAAAAAAAAAAAAAATAAAGAAAGAAAAGAATTAATCGACAAATATTTTCTTAGAATAGAAAAGGTCAATTAGGTAAAGTGATACTTGCGGCTAAACGAAAAAACATGTAAAACGGAAAAATGGAAAGGAAATACAACAAGACATTGGAATGGCGACAAGGTGTAACTCGGCTCCTTTTGATCTTCCACCTCCTCTAAAGGTTTTTTTGTTTGATTGTTTCTGTTGTTTTTTTTAATGAGTAATGTTTGTGAATTTCTCTTTCTATTTGGTTAACGCTATCTGATGAGTGAGGCTGCTCTCGGCGGCCTGTCGAAATAAATTTATAATCACATAGTGATTGTCCGTTGAGTTTTCTTTCTAATTTATATTAGGTATGTTTACTCTGGTTGAGATTTATATGTTTTCATAATTATATCATCATCATCATGTCGCGCTGGTAGCACGGATATCCCTGACCCTCTCTCGCCACTCCTCCCTATCGTTCATCGCCCTAGGTAGGTCTTCGGGACAACATTCCGTATCCTCACATAGCTGCTGAATGTATGTTCGTGCTGGTCGTCCTGCTTTTGCACGGCCATGTGTGGGGGTCCATAAGAGTACATCTCTTATGAGTTCGTCCCTGCTTCTCCAGCAGTGTCCTGCATGTCTGGTTCGTCTAACTTGAATAGTTTTCGTGATAGGGGGCAGGTGGCCGTACAGTTGGTGTCTTGTGGGGTGTTGCCGCCAGGACTTGTTCAAGATTGCTAGCTTCTTCTCCAGCCGTTTTGTTAGCGTCCATGTAGTGCATCCATATAGCAGTATCGATGTGACCGCTGCCTGGAAGAAACTGCGTTTCATTTTATCGGTTAGGTCTGATTTCCATATAATCGATAGCCTATTGATAGCTGTCCATGCTTTCGTTAACCTCGTTTCGATGTCCTTTTCGGTTGATTCGACGCTGCTTCCTAGGTACGTGAATTTGTCAACTAGTTTAAGAGGGGTTCCTTCTAGAGTGGAGATGTCCCCCGTTTGATTATAGCACATATATTCCGTTTTGTGTGCATTAACATAGAGGCCTATGCCTGCGGCTGCTCGTTCCAAACTATGCAGTAGTGTTTCGGCTTGGTCGGGTGTATTTGCCAGTATCGCTATGTCATCGGCGTAGTCGGCGTCGGTAATTGTTTTTGCGGGGTACCTTCTGCTTCTTTTCTTTGTCAGCTCGAAGCCATTCTCTCTGATTTTGTCAATCGATGTTCTAAGTACGTAGTCTAGACAAATGATAAAGAGGTACGGAGCCAGCGTGTCCCCTTGTAGTAAATAGCCATACATCGAGCACTCCTGGAGAATTATATGAAATCTCTCATATATTCTCAATTTGAATCATTCCAAATCATATATATATATATATATATACTTTGTTTTTCTCATGCATAGGTTACCTAATACCAAAGCCATCTTTGTAGAACAAAGTGGTACTATTAAACAAATTGTTGGTACTATTTACCAACCCCTCCGCTCGGACAGGATATGACACAAGGTCAATTTTTAAGCGGAGTTTAACAGGTTTGAATTCAGAGTTTTCCTTCTCCTAGACTAGTTGCCTAACCAAGTCTGAAGAACCTAGTCCGTCCTACTATTTACCCATAGCTGGAGGGAGAATAATTGGATTCATACCTTTCCCAAGGGTATTAGTGCAATGTGAAATGCAATCAGTCTCGTCCAGGATTTGAACTCGTATCGCCGCGTTCATTTCCTACGGCGATAACGACTACACCACGGGCACCTCCTAAACAAATTGTTGGTGAGAGGGGGATAAGGGGCTTCAAACCTTTCCCAGGTCGTAATCTAGTCCATTAATCAATGTGCCACGGAGACTCTTGTTTGTCTGTCCGTCTCACAACATATTTTTTAAACAAAATCACCATCATCAAGCTGCAGTTTTTGCGAGGAAGAATACATTTTTTGAAAAACATGGACAGCGAGATGAATCATTAAATACTAAGTTTTCTTGCGCAATACAGAAGAATAAGTTACTTCCGCAGTACCGGAAGTTGGAAAAGAATTTCCTGTAAAATGGAATTAATCGGAAAACAAATGGAGTTTATTATTTTTTTTCATTGGAATGTTAGTCCTTAAAAATAACACAAAGAAAGATCAAACTGACAGTGCTAATATTAAGTTGCTGTTGTAGATAATCAGTACCTTCAACAGCAATGAATTTCTCTGGCTTGGTTTCTTTTCTTAATAGCATATCAACCTTGGTGGGTTATTTAATGCTAAAGCCATTCTTGTAAAAGGACAATATTGGTACTATTTTATCCACAGTGGAATAAACCATCCTTGTAGGAGAACGGTAGTTGTGCTATTCAAATATTAAAATATGAAAATCGCGACACACAAATTAAGGAGAGAATAAAGTAACTAGTGATCTAAAAAGGATGAATGACCCCTAAAATAACCGTTTTAAAAAATAAAAAAAGATGTCTGGAATTAGGAACATTGTTCTTCTTTCCATCCCTAAAAAAAGAAATAAAGAAAGAAAAGAGTTAATTGACAGATTACGCGATTCATACCTTTCCCTACAGAATCCGTTCGAAAGTAAATATAATAGCATGACTGGGGTTAGAACTCGCTAACTACAATGTCACAGTCCATCACGTTAGCCCATACACGACGGAGACCCCCTCAACCCGAGGGATGGGAATCCAGAATACCTTATAAGAATAAATAAGTAGAGAAAATATTAAATGTGACCAAATAGTAAAAATTGTATAAACATGTATTAAGCACATAGAATAAAAGCAGCACTAAATAAGAAAAAGGAAAAATGTTGTTAGAGTTACAATTCAGTATACAAAGGTACTGATTTACAAAGTTTAAGAAAGGCCCTGTTTGTAAAACCCCGAACAGCCCATTTTCATTGGTTCATATAAGGGTCCACTGGTCTAGGTTTCTACACTGGTCCTCTAACTTCTGGTATTTGAAGAACTTCTTTTCAAGAGCTTCCTCCTGATACTCTTCCTAAAGTACTGATGTTATGATTATCAATGAAAGGAATTTGCTAAAACTAAAAAAAAAGAAAAAAGCAGTTAACTTTCGAGCACTGTTTCTAAAAAGTTATGGATGATTTGATTTCAGCTATTGCTCATTTCTTTCTCTCTGCCGATTTAAACAAATATAAAAAAAAAACATAGTTGTGAGTAGCATCCAGCCGATTTCAAACAAAATGAAGTATACGTTGATACAAGTTTGAACAGACACTTATACACAACAATTACTCACATCAAATTAAAAGCGAATTAAGATATGATCACTCCTACCCCCCGGGTGACACGCTAACAGTAAGTAAAAAAATGTCTGGAATCTGAGTTTTTTTCCTTCGAATTTCCCTTCAGCAACTCTTTTTATGCCTCGCCTTTTTAAACAAATATTTTTTCTCATGATATTGTGACAAATATACGAGTTGTCATAACATGGAGGAAACATAGTTTAAGTTGAATTGAGTGGAAAACATTTTGAACTAAGATTTAAATGAACGCGCATCTTCCTTTCATTGATAATCATAACATCAGTACTTTAGGAAGAGTATCAGGAGGAAGCTCTTGAAAAGAAGTTCTTCAAATACCAGAAGTTAGAGGACCAGTGTAGAAACCTAGACCAGTGGACTCTTATATGAACCAATGAAAATAGGCTGTTCGGTGTTTTACAAACAGGGCCTTTCTTAAACTTTGTAAATCAGTACCTTTGTATACTGAATTGTTCCTTTTCCTGATTATTGATGTGTGAAAAAAAAAAAAAGAAGAAAAGAAAATAAGGCGAGGCCCAGGTAGAAAGCAATCCTTTAGATTCAGGATCGCCCCCCCCCCCAAATGAATTCTTCTTGGATGTATAAATAAAATGAATTTTCTAAATTAAACATGACCGATCGTGATATATCGGGTTAGTGATATAAATTTGATCACCTTGTTCATGAAGTCCTTCCTCCCGGGAGTGCCTGCTAATTAGGACTGAGTTTGTCATTTGGCGCCAGAGAAACTCCTAAAGGGGAATGTATAAGGAATCAAGTATTAACTGTCATAGTAACGCATGAATCTCTATTCATGACTAGCTTCCTACTATAAAACGACCTCATATCAAATCGAGTTTAGTAGGTAGTCGTATAAATCAATATGTCGGAAAAGTCCTTCCTGACAGTTTTCCAGTGATCATAGCTAAGATTGTGAAAGAGCTATGTGTGTGTGTGTGTGTGTGTGTGTGTGTGTGTGTGTGTGTGTGTGTGTGTGTGTGTGTTTGCGCGCTCGTGTGTATGGAAAGAATTTATTGCCAAAAATGGAATAGAATCAAAATTCCGATCTTAAAAAAACAATGTATGTATTACGACGGAGTGTTTGATCCACAAGACTTTTGTAGTTGATTACCATCCGAAACGAAATATAAAATATAAACAAATAAAAGTAAAGTCAAGTTGGTGACCTTAGTCGAAAGCTACCGGAAGGCTCCCTTTTCAATAGCTACTACACCGAGGTGCAGGGGAGGGCGCTACTCCTTTCCCTGAATTGCTCCACTCTGCCCTTGATTCGTACCTTATATTGCTGAGTGTTAAGCAAGGAGGTATCAAGTACCATTTTTAAAGTCTGTGGTATGACGCGACCTGGAATTGAACCCAAGTCTCCCGGATCATTGGCGAACACTCTACCCACTAGGCCAATGAATAAATAAAAATAGATCAATTAAACGAAATCTTTCGACAGTGTGATAGATTTTTTATAATAGTTTTTAGACTATTAAATTAAATTACATTTCTTTCCCTTTGGAATAGATTTGTTTTTAAATAAATAAAATAGTTTGTTAAAAAAAAATTTCAACACAATATTTTTGCAAGAGTTTTACAAAAAATCTTCAACTCCATAGAATCCTAACAAAAAAAATCCAATTCTACCTTATGAGTAAAAAATTTGTTTTTTAAGTTAGGAATTTTTATTCTTTCCAGCAAAAGCTAGAATATTCTTTTTGTTTCTAAAACAACATATATATATATATATATATATATATATATATATATATATATATATATATATATGTTGGGATTGTATATACATTGCATTTATAATTCATTGATATCCATGGGTTTCCCCATTCGCGGGGACTGTAGAAAACTAACAATCGTGGATAATGAGGTGGTGATATTAGTAAGTAAAGTTGGTGACCTTAGTTGAGGGTGAACCGAAGGACCCCTTTTCAATAGCTACTATCCCGAGGTGTAGGGAAGGGTGCCACTCCATTCCCTGGATCGCTCCACCTTACCCTTGATCCTTCCTTATATTCAATATGTTATTGCTATACAACTTATGAGATGACTGACCAATTTTTATGATTTCAAGTTCAAATGAACAGCTACAGCAGGAATTGGAATACGCCCTACTAAAACCTGATTGTCACAGCTGGTGAATTTAAAAAATGCACTCTGGATTTTAGAAGAACGATATGCAATAAAATTCTGTTTTAAACTTGGAAAAATGCCACAAAAATGTATGGAATGCTTCAGACTTCTTTTCGACCATCTTGCATGAATCGAGCATCGGTTTTTGAGTGGCATAAGAGATTCAAGGAAGGCAGGTAGTCTGTGAGGGATGATGAGAGGTGTGGGAGGAGTAAGGAAGTCAATACACCACAGTTGATTGGCCAAACGGTTAGAGTTAGGGTTACTATGTTTTAAGGGAGTTCAGGAAGAGATTCCGTCGGAAGAGGCCAGCACTCTTCAAATCGGGTCAGTGGCATTTCCAGCAGGACAATGCACCAGTCCACAACTCCATCCTTGTTATAGACTATTTGACCAAGATGGGCATCAAGACAGTTCCTCAGCCTTCCTATAGTCCAGACCTTGCACCCTGTGACTTTTGGTTATTCATTAAGCTCAGAGGCTGTCGTTATGAGACAATTGAGGTGATGAAAGAGGCTGTGACGAAGGTCATTGACACGCTTACACAAGAGGATTTCGTTGGGGCCTTCCAGAAGTTGTTGGAACGGTACAACAAGTGCATTACAGCCGGAGGAGATTACTTTGAAGAGGAGTAGAATTTCATGTGTGTACTATTAATAAAAGTGCCCATACGAAAAAAGTCTGGAAACTTATCGTATGCACCTCGTACATATATATATTTATTGGCCTAATAAGCATATATATGTATATATATATACGAAAGACTCAAAACGATGGTAGTTGATACTGCTTTGCTTAACACTCAGCATTATAAGGTAAGGATCAAGGGTACTATATATATATATATATATATATATATATATCTGTGTGTGTGTATGTGTGTGTGTGTGTGTGTGTGAGTAGCGAATGAGAAAAAAATATGTAAAAAAACCCCACAAAAAACAATAACAAACAAACAAAAAAAAATAAACAAACAAGCAAAAGCATTCGTTGAATAAAATGAATTGCTCAAATGCTGGACAGCAGAGCAGTATAAAAAAATTGAATTAATCATTGACCTTTTGTTCCCTTGCTCAGCTGTTAATCGTAGTTCCGTATTTTTTTTTTTCTTTTTATAAAAGCATAGTCATTAGAAAGGGGTTTTGGGGAAGCTTTAGATTTTTAAAGACTAAATACTGAAAGTCTAAAGTGTCACCACCATAAATGGGACCCTAACAAGTATTACCACCCAGGAACTGAGTGGACCAGGGAGTAATGTCAATTAAGTGATACTCTACACTTCCCAGATCTCCAAAACACCACCTGATGCTGTTTGATGAAATACCCAGGATACCCCTTTGGTAGGGTTTAACACCTTTGCAGAGGATACCATCGGCATATTTTGAACCCTGTCGACTCGACTGTCCAAACTTTTGTCGTCATTACGAACTTGGCAAAAAGCTAGAAGTATGAGGCATGAATCAGAATAGAATTAACAGTTGTCTGCACACCAAGCTCGCAACCATTATACCCCTTAAGGCACTCAAAACTCTTGATTCTTGTTATTTGAATGGTTCTTTATGAGATTCTAAAGTTTCTATGAGAATTTGATAATTCTTTTATAAAATGGTAGAGTTTGTTTCATAAAGAAAATGAAACGATATGTACGTATTTATTGTTTCTGTCATTAAGTTCAGCCCAGTCGGCGGGGGCTGTCGAATATTCCGACGGCATCTCTATACAGGGTATAACATCCTCAACAAGTGTCCTGGAAATTACATGTAACCATCTTATAGCGAGGCTCCAGCCTTGAAGATTTGGGGAATGTGAAGTATCCATCATTGCCATTGCTTCAAGGCCCACTCTCACTATGAGTGGTAGTACCTGATAAGGCTCTATCTCCGGGTCAAATAATGGAACACAAGCATTTTTGTGGTACAAGGCCATATGAATGGGGCAATCAATTAGACTTGAACTCGCACGTGAAGGTTTGCTAGTTTTACACTACCTGAGGTACCATATACTCTTTTTGTAGTAGCACTCAATGAGACTCGAACTCACTCTTGCAGGTTTGCAAGTCAAGCTTGCTAACCATTACACTACCCGAGGTACCTTGTCATCTTTCTGTATATTAGTAATTTACGAAGCGCTTTGCTTCGATGTAGCATAAGGCCGAATGAATGGGGCACCCAATGAGACTCGAACTCACTCTTGCAGGTTTGCAAGTCAAGCTTGCTAACCATTACACTACCCGAGGTACCTTGTCATCTTTCTGTATATTAGTAATTTACGAAGCGCTTTGCTTCGATGTAGCATAAGGCCGAATGAATGGGGCACCCAATGAGACTCGAACTCACTCTTGCAGGTTTGCAAGTCAAGCTTGCTAACCATTACACTACCCGAGGTACCTTGTCATCTTTCTGTATATTATCTACTCTCTTCGTGTCGCATGATTATATATCAATCCGATTTCTTCATATACAAATTACATATAACCACAGTCTTATATCACTAAAGTAATAAAATAGAACACAAGTAGGAGCACAGGTAACGAAGGGTTAATTTACTGGTTAGGAGGTGTAAGAGTTTTTGCTGATTTCAATATGAAATGATGGAATTATGAATATTTTATAATGTTTTACAAACTCAGCACATGGTATATTTTAAACGTTTTTAATTCAATAGTAAAAATAAAGCCAAACAATTTATAAACTTAATTCACTGTCAATGTTCATTATATTCTGAGATAATCCTAAAAATTAATAAAAAAGAGGATGCGTAGTCATTGTAAAAATAGCTGTTGAGAGGAAAAAAATTCCGATTCTATCAATGATTCGATACGCCTGATTTATAATTAAGAACAATGATATAATTTTAAGTAGGTCTATATTTATCACCTACGCAAAGTGGTAAATGATTTCTTCGAAAAATATTTTGATGATAAGAGCAAGAAGACGTTAAATTGAAATTGCTGAGATACAAGTAGAACTGTATTGAGAAAGAGAGAGAGAGAGAGAGAGAGAGAGAGGGGGGGGGAGCAAGAGAAAGAAAGAGAGAGGAGGAGAATTAACTGTCAGGGGTAGAAGGCGAAGCGCGATGATTTATGATAATCCAGATATGAATTTGGCGATTGCACAGAGGTGTATTTCATTCACTATCTCAACTCGTTTACTGCTGCCAAGTCGACTGGAGCTGTAGAATATACCGACTACATCTCTGCAGAGGGGTAAGACTCCCCCAACGAGTGAGCTGGAAATAGCACTAAACAATCTGATGATGAGGCTCTAGTCTTGGAGCTTTAGTGAATGTAGAGTACCGCTACTTTGCCATTACTTCCAGGTCCACCCTGATCCAGAGTGGTAGAACCTGATAGGATCCTATCTCTGGGTCAAATAGAACTGATAGACATTAAAACTGTTTGCAAGCAAATAATCTATGCAAAATTGAATTGTTAGAAATAGAACTGTTTGTTTAATTGTGTAAAAACATGACTGGTATTTAATTGAATTGTTAATGATACACAGCAATACTTGGAACCATTTAACAGTGTGCAAACGAATGAGTAATGGTGAATAGAACAGTTTGTGTTAAATAACAATTATTGTAACCTCTTCATAGTGCGTCAACAAATGATTTTATAGTAAATAGAATTATTTGTGTAAGATAGAAATGCGGGAAACCATTTAACTGTGAAAAAAAACCCCAAAAAACTCGGACTCATTTAAAATGTTATGAACAAAATGTGTTTACAAATGATATATTTGAGATATATGTGCTCGTGGTGTTTAGAGGTGCCCGTGGTGTAATGGTTATCGTCGCAGGATATGGACACGACGACACGAGTTCAAATCCTGGATGAGCCTGATTACATTTCACATAGCACTAATGCCCTTGGGAAAGGTATGAATCCAAATATTCTCCCTCCAGCTATGGGTAGATATTAGGGCAGACTAGGTTCTTCAGCCTTGGTGAGGAGACTAGTCTAGGAGAAGGAAAACCTGTTAAACTCTGCTTAAAAATTGAGCTTGTGTCATATCCTGTCCGAGCAGTAGGGGAGGATTTGAGATATATGTATAAAGAATATTTGGTATTAAATAACATATAATGTTTGATATGACATAACACTCAACCAACCTGCCTTGTATTCGAAGAAAAGAATGAGTGACAAAATAAAAGGGGAAAAAAAGAGGCCTATTATACAAATAACGGGTCCTTAGCCTAAAGAGTAGAGTGTTCGCCATGGTCCGCGGGGGTTCAATCCAAGGTTTAGTCATATCAAAGACTCAAAAATGGTACTTGATGCCGTCTTGCTTAGCACTCAGCACTATAAGGTGAGGTTCAAGGGTAAAGTAGAGCAAGCCTGGGAATGGAGTAGCACCCTCCCCTACACCTCGGTGTAGTAGCTATTGAAAAGGGAGCCTTCAGGTCATCCTCGACTAAGGTCACCAACTTTACTTTCACCGGCTCATTGGCCTAGTGGGTAGAGACTTGGGTTCAATCCCTGGTCGAGTCATACCAAATACTTTAAAAATAGGACTTGATGCCGCCTTGCTTAGCACTCAGCACTATAAGGTACGTATCAAGGGTATAATGGAGCAATTCAGGAAAAGGAGTAGTGCCCTCCCTTGCACCTCGGTGTAGTAGTTATTGAAAAGGGAGCCTTCTGGTCGCCCTCGACTAAGGTCACCAAATTAATTTTTTCATGCAGATAACTTTTCCCTTTACACACACACACACACACACACACACATATATATATATAAAATTGGCAACCGTAGTCGAGGTGACCCGAAGACTCCTTTTTCAATAGAAGGTACAGGGAGGTGTAGGGGAGGCCGCTACTCCTTTTCCTGGATTGCTCCACTCTACCCTTAAAACGTTCCTTACAGTGCAGAGTGTTCAGCAAGGATGCATCAAGTGCTATTTTTTAAATCATTGGTATGACTCGATCTGGGATCGAACCCTCTTCTCCGTGCCATTGGCGAACATTCTACTCAGCAGGCCCTAAGGCCGGAAATTGTATATATATATATATATATATATATATATATATATATATATATATCCTAAGTTGAGTCATACCAAAGACCAAAAAATGGTACTTGATGCTTCCATGCTTAACACTCGGCAATATAAGGTACGTATCAAGGGTAAAGTTGAGCAATCCATGGAAAAGAGTAGCGGCCCTCCCCTACACCTCAGTGTACTAGCTATTTAAAAGGGAGCCTTCGGGTCACCCTCCAATTTTGTATATATATATGTGTGCGTATGTGTGTGTGTGTGTGTGTGTGTGTGAAGAGAAATGTTATATATACATAGAAATGTTATATATATATATATATATATATATATACTATGAAAGAATGAAAAAGAGTGAGATATAAAAGAAACACAGAGGTACATACATGGTGCATTCAATAAGGTTCTAGACTTTTTTGTACAAGCATTTAAAATTCAGTACATTATTGCTATACATTTTATGAGATGACTGACCAATTTTTATGATTTTATATTCAAATGAACAGCTACAACAGGATTTGGAACACACCCTACTAAAGCCTGATTGTTACAGCTGGTGAATTTCAAAATGCAATCTGGACGTGAGGACACTTTAGAAGAACGATATGCAATAAAATTCTGTTTTAAACTTGGAAAAAATACCACAGAAATGTATCGACTGCTTCAGACTACTTTTCGACCATCTTGCATGAATCGAGCATCAGTTTTTGAGTGGCATAAGAGATTCAAGGAAGGCAGGTAGTCTGTGAGGGATGATGAGATGTGTGGGAGGAGTAAGGAAGTCAATACACCACAGTTGATTGGCCAAAGGGTTCGGGTTAGGATTACTATGTTGAGGTTTTAAGGGAGTTAAGAAGAGGCCAGCACTCTTCAAATCGGGTCAGTGGCATTTCCACCAGGACAATGGACCAGTCCACAACTCCTTTTCACCGACTATTTGAGCAAGATGGGCATCAGCCTTCCTATAGTCCAGACCTTGCTCCCTGTGACTTTTGGTTATTCCCTAAGCTCAGAGTCTGTCGTTATGATACAACTGAGGAGATGAAATGTCATTGCCACGCTAACACAAGAAGACTTCCATGGGATCTTCCAGAAGTTGTTGGAACGGTACAACAAGTGCATTGCAGCCGGAGGAAATTACTTCGAAGGGGACTAGAGTTTCATGTGTGTACTATCAATGAAAGTGCCCATACGAAAAAAGTCTGGAAACTTATTTAATGAACCTCATACATTCAACTAACCTTTCTCTTTATACACACACTATACACACATATATACTTCTATTTCACTACATTCCTCTCTCTCTCTCTCTCTCTCATTCATATATATATATATATATATATATATACAAATGCGCGCACACACACATACGTACTAAACACCTTAGCATGTCTGCATTTTTTCTACGTCTGTTTCTATTTGTTTTTCCAATCGAAAACACCGTCCCTGACACCTGTGTAAGTAAGAATAAGTAACATGGCCATTTCACGCCCGATTATTTTTCCTCTAATTACTTTTGGAAAACACTGTAATGTGTCTTCTTCCTTTGTCCCACGCAACAACAAAAAAAAAAAAAAAAAAAAAAAAAAAAGAAAAAAAAACGTTGAAAATTTTTTTCTTCTGTTTCAAACAACTTCCGGTCGGTGTAAGTTCCGATTCTTCTTAAAGACTTTTTACACATTTTGATGACGCGTTGGCTGCTGCTGCTGTTTCTGATGGTTTCGTGGTAAACCACTCAGCATTTATTTAAATACCCTTATTGAAATCTGTGGTGATTCTTTGGCTTCCATTATTTTCGACAAGATTGATATATTTTTTTAACGTTCTGAGAAGATCCTTTTTCCTTTATGATTACAAATTGAAAACTCTGATTGTAAAGTTGATTTACCAAAACTCTCTCATGGGGGTGAGGGGAAATGAAAAATGGATTTTGTTGATTGCTTCCGGTAGAAGTAGTCCCTGAACACAAAATAATTATATTCTCTTTTCTTCATTTCTTTTCTTTTTACTTCATAGGATTATTTTCCTTTCTTTCTTTCTTTCTTTTTTTCTTTCGTTTTTTCCCTTCCCGGGCTTTTCTCTCCCAGTTTTCAATATTGAATTTTTTAAATTTTTTTCCTTCTCTTGGTTTTTTTTCTATCTTTCTTTCTTTTCATTCTTCAAACTGCTCTTTCTCTCTCTCTCTCTCTCTCTCTCTCTCCCTCTTTCTCTCTCTCTTTTCGTTTCTCGATTCTTTCTTTCTTTCTGTTTTTCTTTCTTTCTTTCTTTCTTTTTGATTATCATTTTCTTTCTTTCTTTCTTTCTTTTTCTTTCTTTCTTTCTTTCTTTCTTTCTTTCTCGTAGATTATTATTTTCTTTCTTTCTTTTTTTTTGATTATCATTTTCTTTTTTTTCTTTCTTTCTTTCTTTCTTTCTTTCTTTCTTTCTTTCTTTCTTTCTTATTAATCTTCATTTAACAGTAGGGTTCGAGGCAAGAAGACATTTTTTGGTTTACGCCTTTATTATTTATTGTATAAAGTTTCATTCCTGTCAAAATTACAAACTTTTTATCTTACATTAAAGCTTCATTTCAAATGGCATAGGATTGAGTTGTAGGAGCTCAAAATTAATCAAGTTTTCTTTTCGTAATATTGGAAGCTCTTGTCATACCACTACACAATGTTACCATACACTTAACAGTATCAATTGTTACAGTCATAAACTAAATGGCTTGACAGCGACTTTTTCTTCCGCAAATTTGGAAAAAAGATACTCCTTCCGATTATTCAGCTATATAAAGATGAGTGCCCTGGGTATGGGGCTAAACTGCATTCAGTGGTGAAGCTACTGTTCTAGAGCTCTGAGGAGAATTGCGTCACCCCTTCATTGCAATTACTCCCAGATCCACCCTGATCCGGAGTGAAAGTGCCGCCCAGGGTCCCATCAATAGATCAGTTTGAAAACAATTAGTATTAGATAAAATACTTGATATCATATAACTGTAAATTCTTTGTATTAAGAATAATTAAATGAAGCTATAATTGTTTACTCAGGATTATAAATAGTTACTTGAAACCATATAACTGTGTGCAAATAAATGACGATTATCAAATAGAAATAATTACTTGAAACCATATAATTGTATGTAGATTATTAGTATTAGATTGAAATAATTGAAACAATAGAACTGTGTAAAAATTAGTTGTATAACGCCGTTGGATAGAGCAAGTTTTCAGCAACAAAAATTGTTTTGGTGCGTAATATGATTTTTTTCACAGCAGTGTTGACGTTGTTACCAGAGAAATGTCTTCTGCATAGTCCAGCATTTACCGGCTCGTTTCGCGCGGACAAGTCGATCAAGACGCTCTTCATTTCGTTTATTGACACATTTTTCACCCACATCATTTGACATCAGAGCTGAAATGCATTCCCTAACTGTGTTCACAGACGCCATTTTGCCAAATTGAATGCTGGGTAACTTTTTCTCGGTTGACATGTGTAACATGAATATCAGCCCTAAAAACAAATTAAACCTTGCTAATAAAATGACTCAGATGAACAGATTTCTGTCTGAAATAATAAAAATAATCATTAAAAATCTTAAATATATTTTACTTTCCGTTTTTCAAAAAATACATTTTTAATTTTGAATGTAAATATTTTTCTGTTTATTATATATGAGAACAATTTAATAATACGACATCGAGTCCAAAATATTCGAGCCCTATTTAAATTATGAGTGTGAATGTGTACGTGCACGGTTCTGTGTCTGTTCTGCTGAACCAGATATCCAGAGGGTAACTATTAAAGATTCTTGGAGTGATTGAGACAGATGTTTAACTTGAAAAATACAACAGATAAAGAGAAAATATCATATTAGTTTTTGTAAAATGGTCAGTTGTGAAGTATTACTCGTGCAAAACTGCATATTGAGGAATTGTGTTTTGAAAAAAAAAGTTGGATATTAAATTTTTTCTTATTTGGTTAATTATAAATGTAGTGAATTATGTAGAAAATATGGGCTCGAGAAACATATATATATATATATATATAGAGAGAGAGAGAGAGAGAGAGAAAGAGCAGAATGTGACACAAGGTCAGTTTTTTAGTCGAGTTTAACTGGTTTGAATTCAGAGTTTTCTTTCTCCAAGACCGGTTGGCATATCGAGGTTAAGGAGCGCACTTCGTCCTACTATTAACTCATACCTCCAGAGAGAATAGTTAGATGCACACTTTTCACTAAGGTATATATATATATATATATATAGAATTGAAAGAAAAAAAATTCAATTTTGTGGTTTCATTATAGATCTATTTCAGGTCTATAAATGACCCTTTTCAGATGTACAGAAAGAAAACAATACAATGTATTTGAATATAATTTAAGTTTCTGAAATTAATTATACAGTCAATAGCCGTTGGCATTGATATTCTTACTCCTTGGATTATTACTTAATGGTCTCATTCTTTAACTATTTTCCTCAGATTATATATATATATATATATATATATATATATATATATATATATATATATATATATATATATATATATATATATATAAGGTCAATTTTTAAGCGGAGTATAGCTGGTTGGAAATCAGAGTTTTCTTTTTCTTAGACCAAGAGGGAATTTCTGTGCCGTTCTCATTAACTTTTTGGACTGTGACATTGTATTAAGTTCTCTTTGACCGATTTCTGTACCCCGGTTAAAGAGCCCAGTCCGCCCTAGTATTTATTCATAGTTGGGGGGGGGACAAATGGATTTGTACATTTTCTAACAGTATCAGAACGATGTGAAATTCAAACAGCCTCCTCCAGAATTTGAGCTCGGCTCACTGATTCCATCTCTTAAGACAATAACTGTTACACCACGTGCCTCCTTATCTATCTATCTATCTATCTATCTATCTATTTAATGTTATAATTTAACTATTGTAACACTACATTTATCCACTGTTGATATTTTCTTAATGCAAAATAGGCATTAATTTCAGAGCGTTGCGCTTACTAACGAGGCATGCATGATCTTATTTATTGCTGGTGAAAATGCATATACAGTAAAAATGATTATGTGCGGGAAAAATAGCATTTTTAGCTGAAATCTTACTCTGTCCAATGGTGCTATTGTGATCCCTGTGGTTGTACTAGTTTCGCTAGAAATGAATGTGAAGCATTACTTTCAGAGTTGTAGAAGTGCCCTTGGTGTAATGGTTATTGTCGTAGGAAATGAACACGAGTTCAAATCCTGGACGATACTGATTGCATTTCACATAGCGCTAATAACCCTTGGGAAAGGTATGAAGCCAATTATTTCTCCCTCCAGCTATGGGTAAATAGTAGGGCAGACTAGGTTCTTTAGCCTTTCTGAGGCAACTAGTCTAGGAGAAGGAAAACTCTGAATTCAAACCTGTTAAACTTCGCTTAAAAATTGACCTTGTGTCATATCCTGCCCGAGCGGAGGGGTTGGTATATATGATTACTTTCAGAGTGTCCAACCTAGTTTTGTGACAGAATGAAACCCCCACCCACCCACAAACAAACACACACACACACACACACACACACACACACACACACACACACACACACACATATATATATATATATATATATACTAATACTAGTACTATATACTAATACAGACACCATAATATATATATATATATATATATATATATATATATTATGGTGTCTGTATTAGTTGAAAAGATTCCGTCTTCCAGTGAAAAGGAAGTTATACGAGTACAAACAAACAGATAAACTCTTAAAAAAACATCCAATAACTCAAGTCTTTGTTAACGTTTCCGATAGGGAAAAGTCTGTATCGCTGTTTTCGTAAGACTCTGTATATTTTTTGTTGTTTTCTAATAAGTATTTTTTAAAGTGAACTGATTGCTTCACGTGATAAGTCATGACCGAGGGAAAAAACAATTTTTCAAAATCTCTGCGGGTTTCATTGATAAGAAATTATACTCAGTTGGCATTGAATTGGTTGGGTTTTATGGCATATCAACCGTCGTTGGTTATTTAATGCCGAATCATGTTTTTACATATATATTAGATATATCGTTTGTAAACACATTTTGTAGATACATACAGTTAAATGATCGAACAGTTCTATTTCTAACAGTTCAATTTAGCGTAAATCAACAAATTTAAATGGTCCTAAGTATTGCTATGTATCACTAACAATTCAATTAAACATCAGTCATTTATTTAGTCACAGTTAAATGATAAAACAGTTCTATTACTAACAATCTAATTTAGCATAAGTCATTTGTTTGCACTCAGCTTAAAATTCAAACACTTCTATTTGACCTATAGATAGAATCCTATCAGGTTCTACCACTCCGAGTCAGAGTGGACCTGGGAGCGATGGTAATGAAGGGGTACTTCGCATTTCCCAGAGCTGCAGCAATACTGGAGCCTCACCATTAGATTGTTTAGTGTCATATCTAGGACACTCATTGTTTGCTTACCCCCGTACAGAGACGCAGCCCCAGTCGATTCGGCTATAAGTTGGCATTGGTAACAAAGGCCAAATCAACAGTTTTTATATTTAGCATGGATATTTTTCAATCTTCCATTTCTTCCCACCCGATAACCTATTATGATACCGTGGTGCCATATCGAGTAATTCTCCTTTCAGGGCAATCGAGATGTTATGTAGAAATGCCTATCACCTCAATGAGTAACATGTGATAACTTGTACTGGGTTACATGGTAAATATTTACCAAACGTCTCCGCCGCGGGCAGACTGATACAAAGAGGAATTATCGCTGACTTGAATTCAGAGTTTTCCTTCTTCTAGATTAGTTGCCCTACCAAAGCTAGAGAGTCTAGGCTGTCTTATTATTTACTCAGGGTCGTTCAGTTTCTTTTTAAAGGTTTACCATGATAATTACATCTTGTGCAGGTACGTATATTTCCTACTTATATACATGCTCAACTACAATGGCCATCTAAGTCTACACCATGATTTGAAACAGGAGCTGACGGTATTGGGTTACATGATAAATATTTACCAAACACCTCCGTCACGGGCAGACTGTGATACACTGTCAATTTTTATGAGGAATTATCGTTGATTTAAATTCAGTTTTCCTTCTTCTAGACTAGTTGCCCCCACCAAAGCGAGAGAGTCTAGGCTGTCCTATTTTTACCCATGGCTGATCAGTTTGATCTTAAAGTTTTTACCATATTAATCACATGTTGTGTTGGTACGTATATTTCGTACGTATATAGATGCATAACAACAATTACCATCCAAGTCTACATCATGATTTGAATATGGTCATCTTCTCAAATGCAACCCAAGCTGGTGATTATGTAGGAATTAACAGGTGCCCCAGGAGGAACATCTGTTAGAAGTTCATGAGTGGAAGCTCATCAAATACTAATAGGTAGAATGATGCATAAGTCAGGGCTTGTGAGTTTTATGCGAGTCAATAAAAATGGGTTATTGAGGGTTCGCAGGCCTTGTTCACTCTTTGGGGGCCTTGATAAGAAATAAAAGCTGATGGTCAGTTGACGGTTATAATGTTCCCATTCTTTTGGATAAGAACATTATAGCTGTCAAAAAGTCGACATAAAAAAACCCACTTGGTGACTGGATAAAAAGGATGAACTCATGAAAAGCTACTGATTAGGATGCAAGCTGAAAAGTAATCAAACCCAGGTGGGTCACCAGGGCAAAGAGGCCTAATGTTGAAAGAGCCGAAACCCCTGATGAACCCAGGAACATCACTGATGATGTGGCTCATCAATAATATGTGTCTTTAGTAAGGAAATATTCTGTTTCTTTAAAAAAAATTACCGTAATATTGCATTTCACATTCTTTCACACACACACCCACACATATCAAGTTGATCAACTAAATCTACACCATTATTTAAACCCCTACAAAAATATAAGAAGAGAAGAGAAGGGAAGAAAAGATGGAGTAACTGTTATCGTTGTAAGAAATGGACACGGCAAGACAAGTTCAAATCCTAAACAATCCTGTTTGCATTTTACATTGCACAAATGCTTCAAAGAAAAGACAAGAATTCATATCTTCTCCCTGCTTCTGGGTAAATAATTGGTCTGATTGGGTTCCTTTGTCTTAGTGTCGGTAGACAAAATGATCTAGAAGGAAAAAATTTGAATTCAACTACCCTGTCAATAAAGCTTAGAATACAGTAACTGTATCCCCCTTCAGAGGGGTAAAACCTCTACCTTCAAAATAGGTGTCTACTGGTAAGGCACTAAATTGCATCTGGTGGGGAGGTTCCAGTTATGGAGCTCTAAGGAGCTCTGAGGAGTGTAGAATACCACGTAAGTACTATTATTCCCAGGTTTACCCGGAATGGTTGTGTCTATTAGAGTCTTCTGGATCAACCATGAAACAAAAGAACAATTCTTTAATATAAAAATTAAAAACGTCCATTTCTACGGGTAAAATATATCTGTTTGCAAATTATTAGTATTGGATAGGGATACCTGAATATCATTTAACCAAAAAACTTCTGAAATTAAACAAAAATGTAAATATAAACGTACAATATATGAAATTCCCTGACATCTGAACATAAAACAACCCCAGATGGGTTGACTTTCCATCAAGATCAATTAATCAATAAATAATTTGAATTCAAAACCAGGGGTGTTGGAGTAGCCCCTGACCACGGAGACCATTACACAATCCATGATGCGGTGTGGCTGCAGTCCTATTTTACACGAGGAGTCTTCTGGATCAACCATGAAACAAAAGAACAATTCTTTAATATAAAAATTAAAAACGTCCATATCTATTTTTTGGTGCCTGGTTTACAGGCTACTCTCTTAAGTCGTTAGAGTAAGTTTAATCCTAAATACGCTCTTTGTGAAAACGAAGATGCTAAATTTAGCCCAGTCTAATCATTATGAGCTGTAATTCTAAAGGTTAGTGTTTTACTTCGTTGGGGAACACAACTTTTTCAAAGAACAGATTTGTTGTGAATATAACCCTCGCCAAAAAAAACAAAACAAAAAAAACACGAAAAAAAAAAAGAAAAAGAAAAAATACAAAAAAAAAAAACATGAAGAAAAGAGCAACATAGATGCCCATGGGTATGAACTTCATTTACAGATAGTTATGAATTGGTACAATGGTTAAAGAAACATCAGTGCCCACTATCTACTCTTCGAAACGTGTCGGGGACTGATTTGAAATTTTCTCTGCGGTAGGTCCTTTCCTTCATGGTGTAGACCTCCACCCACCGCAATGCTAAATCTTTCGGAAACTTGAAACTTCTACGCAGATTATCGTCTCAATTTTCTCCATTCAATGAACCGTGTTTAACACTAGCCAATTGAATGGGAAAACTGACTTATTAGCTTCCGTTCTTTGGTACTTGGTTAATTTCCTTAAGAATCACTTTTCAAGCAACCATTTCTATATAATGATTACTATATATATATATATATATATAGAGAGAGAGAGAGAGAGAGCATAGCACATGGTGTTGTGGTTTGCAAGCTATATTATCAAAACATTGCTAGAGATACAGATTCTCACTGAGTGGTCTATACTTCTGTTTTCGAATAGGTTATTTAATGCCCACGAACCTTGTCAAAAAGATGAGTAAATGCAACATATTGTTTACTATAATTTAATTTTATGTTGCATTGTAGCATACATTAAAGTGATGTAAATTTTGAAAACAAACACACACACACACACACACACACATATATATATATATATATATATATATATATATATGTGTGTGTGTGTGTGTGTGTGTGTGTGTGCAACGGATATCATTGTAAAGAAATGGTTATGTCTAGCTGATATAAATCGATAAATGAATTTGCGTTTATCTTTCCCGTCACGAGGGCACCTCGAGTGGTGTATTGGTTAGCAAGCTAGAATTGCAAACCTTCACAAGTGATTTCGAGTCTCACTAGGCGCCCCGTTCATATGGGCTTGAGCCATATCTAAGCAAAAAGCTTGGTAAATTACTATAGTATCTTTCCCTTCACACTAAGCTCTTGTGAAAGATGCGAATCCATGTGTTCTCTTCCGCCTATCGGTAAAATAGTTAAGCAGACTGGGCTCTCTACCCTTAGTAGGGCAACCGATCTAGGAGAAAGAAAACTCTGAATTCTAAACCTGAAGTATGTTCATCGGAAGAATATGTGTTACATTAATGTACCATTTTTCTCTAAACTCATCAACTAAGTGTGGCTGGTTCTACGCAGGCCTTCACCATTCACTTGTGTAGGTAGGTTAGTTGTTTTTATGACATATCAACTAATGAAGATCATTCAAGGTTGATAGGTTGGTTGGTTGGGTTTCATGGCATATCAACCTTTGTAGGTTATTTAACGCCAAATCCATCTTTATGCAAATAGTTCTATTTCAAACAATTCAGTTTAGCATGAGTACACAGTTTAATCGTCAAAAACATTTCTATTCAATTTAATCAAACAGTTCTAATTTAGCTAATTCAGTTTAATATAAGTACAGATTTTGTTTACACAGTTCTATATTAAACAATTCAGTTTAGTGTAAGTACAGTTTCAATATCAAAAACAGTTCCATTTCAAACAATTCAGTTTAGCATAAGCACTCGGTTTAAATGTAAGTACACAGTTTAATTGTCAAAAACATTTCTATTTCAAGCTATTCAGTTTAGTCAAACAGTTCTAATTCAAACAATTCAGTTTAGCATAAGTACGCAGTTTAGTTCTATTTAACCCATAGAAAGGGTCCTGTCAGGTGCTACCATTCTAGGCTAGAGTAGACCTGGGAGCGATGGCAATGAAGAGGTGCCCCGTATTCCCCAAAGCTCCTGCATCACTGGAACTTCACCATCAGATTGTTTAGTGTCATATCTAGGACACTTATTGGTGGGGTATCTTACTCCTCTGCAGAATAGCAGTCGGTGTATTCTACAGCCCCAGCCGACTGGGCAAAGATCCTTCAATGTCAAATCTTATATATATATATATATATATATATATATATATATATATATATATATATATAAGTATTTTGAAATTTGCTTGAAGATTTGCACAAATTATTTTATTTCTATTGTATTGTATTAATTTAGAGGGCTATTGGAATGCGAAATTATAATTATTTGAGTCTGATTAATTTCAAAGTAAAACCTTCATCGTCAGAGGCTTTATTGATCGCTAATTTACAGCCTCAGATCAACAGTAGGTTAGAATTAAATACTGAATATATCATTAATTGACATGCACATTTTAAATAAATATATAAGTTAAAATCGATGAATAAATGAAATAGATAAGGACAACTGAAGTCACGTCTATTCCCCATGGCGTTTAAACTAACCACGTAACACCATGGTTACAACGCCCAACCTGGGGTTCTAACACCCCACGTGAAACCATGTTTACAAAGTCCAAAAATCAATTTGAACATACAACACCTTGTTAATTTAAAAAAAGTCTCTGACGATGAAGTTTTATTTTGAAATTAATTACTCAAATAGTTACTATTTCGCATTGCAATAGCCCTCTAAATTTATGCAATATATATATATATATATACGTGGTATTCTTCAATCCAGTAAATCCGGAGTAGGGAACAATTCCGTCCGGACAAATAAGTAATTCAAATTTCGAACATTTAAATATTCTTGGTAAAGAGCTCAATGTAAATAAATTCCCAAAAGAAAACATTAGAAATGAAAACAAAAACTTATATCGGAATTTTATTGACCAAATGGAAATTAAGGTTTAATAACCACATTCATTCGTTCTCTCATGAACGCTTAAAAAATCTAACAGCCTTATCCAAACGTTTTTGGAAATTAAAAATAGGGGTTTAACCTCAGAAATTCAATGGAGTATATTAAAAAGGTCTAATACTCCGAAATGCTTTGATGGTAGATGTAATTTGAGTCTAGAAGAAAAGATACAAATTATGTTATACCTTGATCCCGATAACCTATTGAATCAGAGATGTGATTCAATAGCTAGATGTAGGCATAGAAATAAATTTAGACTATAGTCGAAAATTTAGTTTATAGTCAAAGTTAATATATAACTATAATCTATTAAATTGGTATAGATATTTTAACATTGTTAAAGAAATCTTACCATTAACGGCGTGGGTTTTGGTACTTTTCAAAGAAAAAAAGACGACATACTAAATTTAAAATTTATAATTTTGTTAGAAATAGTTAAAATTTCGATATGAATTACTGTAATTGTTAAATTGTTGATTTTTTATTGGTTTTGTCGTTGTCGTCATCTGAAATGGGAAGAAACCAGAACTAGCCTTACATCGGAAAAGGCTATACATAGCTGAAATGGCTTTCCTTTCTCCCTCTCTTTCCTGTCTGGTTGTATTTTATTTTATTTTATTGTTGGATCTGACGAAATCCTGTTAAAATTCTTTTGAAGTTTTTGTTTCATATCAATGCTCTTAACAGGATGGAAATAAATTTATTATCCTAATGTGACCGAATATTGTTTTTTTAAAATAATATATATATATATATATATATATATATATATATATATATATATATATATATGATTTAAAACGGAGGTGTTCGTGATGTAATAGTTACCGTTCCAGGAAATAAACACGGTCACCCAAGTTCAAATCCGGGACAAACCTGTTTGCATTTTACATGGTGCTAATACCATTGGAAAAGGCCAACATCGAACAATTTTCCCTCCAGCTACGAATAATTTGTTGGAAAACCTGCACTCACAATCTTGGTTTGACAACTGGTTTAGGAGAAGGAAAACTATATTCAAACTTGTTAATCTCCGTTTAAAAATTGACTTTGTGTGTTTCGTTCACGAAAGTTGTCTATAAATCGGCGGGTCATTTCATGTGGAATGGCTGTAATTTCTTGATGAATTGCATCTTTAAGTTGTTCAATAGATTGAGGGCGATTACTGTAGACCTTTTGACTTGAGGTATCCCCCCCGGAGAAAAAAATCGCACGGATTTAAATCAGGTGTGTCAAATCATTTTGCCTGGCCCTATATATATATATATATATATATATTTACCGACTCATATATACAAAAATATTCACAAATCATATATATATATATATATATATATATATTATAAACGAATAGTTTTTATTTGAGCCAGATTTAATTTGTTTGAAATATAGGAAAGGATCAAATATTTCTATTTGATCCACAGATTGAACCTTAAGAGGTACAACCCCTCCGAGTGAGAGTTGACTTGGGAGTAATGGCAGTGAAAGTGTATTCCATATAACCCAAAACTCCGGGACGGAAACTTCACCTTCATATCCAGGACTCTCACTGAGAGAGGAAGTCTTACCCTACCGTAGAGATACAGTCGGCGTATTCTATAGCCCCAACCAACTGGGCTAATCTGTGATGGTAATCCAACGGTTCTCATCTTTAACTAGTTTGTTTGACCCTCATACGTCGAGATCGAAAAGAGAATCTATTATATATATATATATATATATATATATCATCACCAAATCGTGATGAAAAGACGGATTCTCTTGACCCTCTCTCTCGTCATCTAGCCCTGTCGACTATTCCTCTTTGTAGGTCCTCTACACGGAACTCAGTGTCAACACAAATCTAGCAAATGTAAGTTTTTAATGATCAACTAACACTGGTGTGTCCATACGTAGGAGTCCACAGAAAAAAAGTCGCTTATGAATTCGTTCCTGCTTCCGTAGCATTGCCCGGCATGTCTTGTTTGTTTGAATGGATGATGATTTGTAAGATAGAAGGTGAGTGACCGTACAAATGTTATTTTGTCGGGTTTGTTCAAAACAGCACACGACATGTTTATGTAGATCTATCTAACTTTTTCTTCAAGCCTTTTGTTGGAGTCTAAGTGGCGGAACAGTACAGTAGTACTAATACAGCTAGAGTTTGGAAGAATTCCCTTTTTATTTAATCAGAAATCAGATTTCCATTTGATCGATAACCTGTCAATAGTATTCCATGCATTTTCTATGTGTATATTGACATCACTTTAAGTAGATGAGATATTGCTACCGAGGTATGGGAACCGGTCTACTAATATCAGAGGTTTGCCACTTAATGTGGAAACGACTTTATCTTGTTTGCAACACGCGCAGTCTGTTTTATCTGATTTCACATAGAGACCTATGCTTCTTGCTGCCTGCTTCAAGCTATGTAGCAGAGATTTTATTGTGGAAAGCATAAGATCATCTGTGTAGTTTGCATCCATAATAGTTTCTTTAGTGTGAAACCATTTTCTTGTATCAAGACAGACAGAAGACTATAGGTGTTGAGAAACTACTTAGGAACGATCTCATATCAATAGATATGTTAGTTTAGCTTAAATGTCCATCAGACTATTACTTTCTGAAGCACAATCTATCTATCTATCTATCTATCTACTCATTTTCAATCTGTCTATCTATTATGCCCGTATCTAACTAACTATCTATCTATGGTGTTTCCTGAAAAATATGCCGAGGTAAGCAGATAACACCGTTTTGATATAAACGAAAATCAATAATTTTTTTTATCAATTTAGCATATAAATTACAAGCGTGTTTACAATGATTTACTTTCGAGCGTAATGTTGAATATCACACAAGCGTAATGAAGAAATGATGAAACCATTACACTTGACTATAAAAATGTTTCTTTATTCTTTTTTAGGGTCGAAATTCTGTTGGTGTGTGAAAGAGAGACAGAGATAGGGAGACGAAGACAGACTGCTAAGTTGACCTTAAATTTTTAACCACGTTGTGCTTCCATATTCAGGGCCTCACTTGGCACTTCTGCTTCTCGGCCGGGGTCTGAGGCCACTGCCCCTCCCCCCCTCTAGGCATTCGCCAACCGCTTTCTTTGATAGACCGACCGTGTATTCGAGACTCACCGAATCTGATAAGGTTACCTGTGTATATATAATGTCATAATGCCTACAATTCTACCGGTTATCAACCCACGTAAGCTGCTTTCGCTTTTTTTTTTCTGTAATCAATTTGTCAATATGCAAGAGTAACTTTCAAAACAAATTTTAACAGATTCGAAAAAGCTGAAACCATTGAATTATAATTTCTATTTTCATTATTCAATTATGTACATTAATGTCATCATTCAAGAACTATCATAATAATTTATAAATTAAACTGAAACAAAATAAAAAACACTGTTGACAAAAATATCGCAAGATACTGAGCGTGTGGGTTCACTCTTTCTTTTATTAAATCAGCATCTATTACTGACTTGGAACGCTCTGTATATTAGCTGACTATAGACTTTACCCAAATCTGTTCAAGCTTTCGTTAAGCGGTTTCTTATTATTTTATTGTGGAAAGAGATTACTTCAATTTGAGTGTTGCGAATCAGAGAGAAATATTTTTAATGTTTCAAGACTTCATTGCTATAAATTCCCCGTCTCTTCCAAAATGCTGTATGATAAAGTGAAATAAATAAGATGTTAACGGTTATAAAAATAATTCAAATTTTGTATGGAGTAATTTTAACGTATAACTAATGTGTAACTTACTTCTTAGATATACACGCTACTGCTATCTATCTATCTATCTATCTATCCTAGCGTGCTAATATCTATCTGTTTTGGTCTGGTTAAATTAACCAATTTAAGTTAGTTAAAATGTATATTATCTCTCGCTCTATCTCTAAAGTCTATTGAAAATCTATCTATCTATCTATCTATCTATCTATCTCAGTCTGTTTATATTTGTCTTTCTCAATCTGTAAAAATCTATCTCTGTCGAAATTCCTCTCTCTCTCTCTCTCCCTCCTTCTTTCTTCCCCTCTCTATCTATCTCTGTAATCTTTGGAAGATAATATTCTTTTTTTCTCGTCCACATCTGTTTCTAAGATCGGATCATTTCTAACGCCAGAAATCAAAATAAACTCTGGCCAATGGCACAGCCTATTAAATCTGTAATATGTTAACAACTTGAACGGACCGTCACTCATCCTGCTAGTTGGCATAGAAAATAATTATTCCTACTTCGGTGATAGGTTTCCATTGCTACTTGTCAAGTGCCCGTTATGTTCATCAAATACCAGTTCCTCTTTTCCTGCATCACACACACACACACACACACACACACACACACACACACACACACACACACACACACACACACACATATATATATATATGTGGGTGTGTGCGTATATTTATCCAGCCCCTCTACTATGGCCAGGAAGAATGATATTTAAGAAATACAAGAATAATCTTTAAGAAATACAACAAGAATAATCTTTAAGCCGGTTTGAAATCAGAGTTTTCTTTCTCCTAGACTGGTTGCCTGAACAAGGTTAAAGCTGTCAGTCTACCTTATTAATTAACCATGGCAGAAGGAGAACGGATGAATTCATGCCTTTCCCTAGGACATTAACGCTAAGTGAAAAGCATATCACTTCGTCTAGTGTTTTAACCCACGATATACTTCCATGTACCAATTATAGAATCATCATCATCATCCAGTCACGCTGACTCTCTCTCTCTCTCTCTCTCTCTCTCTCTCTCTCATTCATCGCTTCCAGCAGGTCTCTCTCTCTCTCTCTCTCGCTCGCTCTCTCTCTCTCATTCATCGCTTCCAGCAGGTCTTCCAAACAACATCCTGTGTCCACACAGAGTCGATCTAGAAGACAATCTTCAGATGAAATATTATTAGGTAATAAAATTTCATTTGAAAATTGTGTCTTCTGAATAGAAGTTGATTCATGAAACCTATAGTAATGCAACGATTAAAAATTACTTTTAGTTTAATATATATATATATATATATATATACCAGGTAGCTCATAGCGTATATATATATATATATATATATATATATATATATATATATATATATATATATATATACCAGGTAGCTCATAGCGTATATGTAAATATATATCTCGCTGAAGAGTTGTAATACAACGAAACAGTCTGTCTTTGGATGACATTATATATATATATATATATATATATATATATAGTGTATTTGGTTTGGTTTGGTTTTATGGCATATTAACCATTGTAGGTTATTTAATGCCAAATCTATTTTTATATATGTAAACAATTCTATTTCAAACAATTCAGTTTAACATAAGTACACAGTTTAAAAGTCAAAAATAGTTCTATTTCAAACTATCCAGTTTAGTCAACAAAGTTAAATGGTTCCAAGCATTGCTATGTATCACTAACAAATCAATTCAACATCAGTCATTTATTTACACACAGTTAAATGATTAAATAGTTCTCTTTCAAACAATTCAGTTTAGCATAATAACTCAGTTTAAATGTCAATACACTTCTATTTCAAGCAATTCAGTTTAGCATAAGTACACAGTTCTATTTGACCCATACATAGGTCCCTGTCAGATGCTATCACTCCGGGACAGAGTGGACCTAGAAGCGATGGCAATAAAGGGATACTCCGCAGTCCCCAAAGCTCTAACATTACTGAAGTCTCACCATCATATTGTTTAGTATCATATCCATGACGCCCATTGGGAGAGTCTTACCCCAATGCAGAAATGCAGTCGGTGTATTCTGCTACCCCAACCAATTGGGCCAAGTGAATTTGAGTAGCAATCCTCCGTTGATGCATGTTGCATTGAAGATATCTTAAAAAAACCGTACTGTGAATTTTCTACATAGCTTTTCTTGTGTATGTGAAATCTTTTCGGGAAAGAGTATGAAAGAATTGTTTGACTGGTTGTTTGTTCCAAGCGCTTTCGGATAATCCATTTGCCATTTTATGGTCTGCTGATAGAATTTCTCATATCTACGTGTTATTTCGTGCATTAAAATTGATATTGATGTATGCCTGCTATATTTGGCGATTAAATGACTCGTGATAAAAGTACGTTTCTGATATATCAATATAAATTTTCAATTTCCTCTGGAAAATGATAAATTGACCGAAAGAGTTTGGAAAGATCAACTATTTGGACAATTCCTTCGGGCGTTCTGTCCTGAAAAAGATTTCACTTTTGTGTACTCAAGAAAAACTTGATAGAAACCTACAACGCAATCATTGCCCGTCATTTTCGAAGAATCATACATATATATATATATATATATATATATATATATATATATATATATATATATATATATATATACGAGGTTTGTTTGAAAAGCAACGGGACTGGTATCATAAACAATTTATTTCAATTCGAAACAACAATCTTCAAGGTAATTCCATTCGAATCTAACCCATTTTCTCATTCTTATTTGCCACGCTTCTATGCACTGTTGGAAGGATTCTTCAGCGATGCCTCTTATCTCCGTCGTTTCTGGGGACTTACAATATTGTTAAAGTACAATAAAGTAAAATATTGCACTATTGTGAGTTTGAAGAACGGTTTTGTTGAAAACAATATACGAGGTGCATACGATAAGTTTCCAGACGTTTTTGTACGGGCATTTAAAATTGTCGTAGACTCTTGAAAATTCAGTATGTTATTGCTATACATGTTTTGAGATGACTGACCAATTTTTATGATTTCAGGTCTGTGGCATTTCCACCAGGACAATACACCAGTCTACAACTCCATCCTTGTCACAGAATATTTGACCAAGATGGCATCAAGACAGTTCTTCAGCCTCTCTATAGTCCAGACATTGCTCCCTGTGACTTTTGGTTATTCCCTAAGTTCAGAGGCTGTCGTTATGAGACAATTGAGGAGATGAAAGAGGACTTCCATAGGGCCTTCCAGAAGTTGTTGGAACGGTACAACAAGTGTTTACCATCAATAAAAGTGCTCATACGAAAAAAGTCTGGCAACTTATCGTATGCACCTCGTAATTCCTCAACGTAGGTTTATAATTAGTCAGCTAGGCTAGCGAATCATTCTAAGTGAGTTTGATTCTCCCTGAGTGTGCCATATAACTGGCTTAGTGCTAAACTAAGCAGGAGAAGCTTTCGTAGCGTAGTGGCTAACGTACTGGACTGTGACATCATAGTAAGCGAGTTCGAACTCCTCTCATACTTTTACGTTCATTTTCGGACTAATACCCTTTTATTTCTCCTTTGCAATGGGTTAAATGGTACTACTACTGTTCTTTCACAAAGATGGCTTTTATTTTTATTTCCAAAACCTTTATATGTATACATAAAAATTAGCAGGGAGCATAAAGCTTCCCAAATTATTTTTTGTGGGGGGGCGGGAAAGGAGAGCGGCCAGCTACATACTTATGGTACTCTAGGGGACCCTAGCAAGCCACAATTGCCGACCCATTCCTTTAGTACTGTAATATACACCGTGCATCCACAACCAAGTAACATTCACTAAAATACCACAAGGATGGCTTTGGCATTAAATAACCTGCGAAAATTGATATGCCATTTAACAAAGAAACCAAGCCAAACTAAGCTATGCAATATAATAAAGGAAATCAAGTCATAAATCTTTTCATGTCCAAGAAAACTGTCATCATCTTCTTTACTAACTACTACGACCGGAATTTTTTCTTTGCCGGAGAGTCAGAGTGCTTCCATTTCGTTGATTGTCTTTTCGATTTAGGCTTGAATTGTCAAATCAATGTTTTGCTCATGTGTAAAGATTTTCTGAATAAAACAAGTTTCTCCGTACATCATCATCATCATATCGTGCTGGCAGCACGGATATCCCTGACCCTCTCTCGCCACTCCTCCTTATCGTTCATCGCCCTAGGTAGGTCTTCGGGACAACAACCTGTATCCTCACATAGCTGCTGAATGTACGTTCGTGCTGGTCGTCCTGCTTTTGCGCGGCCATGTGTGGGGATCCATAAGAGTACATCTCTTATGAGTTCATCTCTGCTTCTCCAGCAGTGTCCTGCATGTCTGGTTCGTCTAACTTGAATAGTTTTCGTGATAGGGGGCAGGTGGCCGTACAGTTGGTGTCTTGTGGGGTGTTGCTGCCAGGACTTGTTCAGGATTGCACGCAGCATTCTTGTGTAATTGCCATCTAGTTTCTTCTCCAGCCGTTTTGTTAGCGTCCATGTAGTGCATCCATATAGCAGTATCGATGTGACCGCTGCCTGGAAGAAACTGCGTTTCATTTTATCGGTTAGGTCTGATTTCCATATAGTCGATAGCCAATTGATAGCTGTCCATGCTTTCGTTAACCTCGTTTCGATGTCCTTTTCGGTTGATTCGACGCTGCTTCCAAGGTACGTGAATTTGTCTACTAGTTTAAGAGGGGTTCCTTTTAGAGTGGAGATGTCCCCCGTTTGGTTATAGCACATATATTCCGTTTTGTGTGCATTAACATGGAGGCCTATGCTTGCTGCTGCTCGTTCCAAACTATGCAGAAGTGTTTCGGCTTGGTCAGGTGTATTTGCCAGTATCGCTATGTCATCGGCGTAGTCGGCGTCGGTAATTGTTGTTGCAGGGTATCTTCTGCTTCTTTTCTTCGTCAGTTCGAAGCCATTCTCTTTGATTTTGTCAATCGATGTTCTAAGTACGTAGTCTAGACAAATGATAAAGAGATACGGAGCCAGCGTGTCCCCTTGTAGTACTCCTGCTACAATGTCGAAGTATTCTGTGTCTCCATCTGGTGATCGTACGTTTACTTTAGTGTTTCTATAGAGAATCGTTATTGCCGCTACGGTTTCTTTAGGTATGCCGTACGCTAGTAGGATTTGTTCCATCTTTCCTCTGTGAATGGAGTCGAAAGCCTTGGTAAAGTCGACAAATATTAATGTCGCTTGTAGGTTCTTTGCCCGTACACCTTCAAGGATTCTGCGGATGGTTAATATTTTTGAGGTCGTGGATCTATTTCTTCGGAAGCCATTTTGGTTTTTTCTAAGTATGTTGTCGATTTTGGGTTCTATTCGGTTTCGTAGTAGGGCATTGTAGATTTTGGCAGCTATGGATGTAAGTGTGTTATGCCTCGGTAGTTTTTGGCTAATCCGAGGTCCCCCTTTTTAGGGAAGGGGAGTATGCATCCCTTCGTCCATCTATCTATCGGATTTTGATTGTATACTGCGTTGCAGTGTCGGAGCAGTATGTCGTCGAATTGTCTGGTCTTCCATACTTCCGGGGGAATTTCGTCCAGCCCTGCTTCTCCGTACACATCACCCATTATTTGGTCAATTTCACATAGTTTGCAATTTTCAGATAACATAGGTTTGATGTCAGACCTCTGTTCAAGTACTCTGATTTTGAATCGCCCTTAAACAAATATTTTTGGGAGATTAAAATAATTTTTGGCAATAAACCGATTTATATCTATGGAAAAAAATCTGGAAAAATGTTTTGCTTCTTTTTGCGTTTTTTCTTTTTTTTTAAATTCCATTATTTACTGAATAAACACCCTATGACAATATACGCTCCCCTCTCGGGGGTTGAGCAATCTGGCGAAGGAAATAACGGCTGCCACCTGCTCTTCAAACGAATTGAGCACTCTAGTACCCGACAGCGCAAAAATGTAAACAAACGAAAGCTAATACATATGAGTTATAATTCCTGAATCGTCGCAGCCATTATGATGTTATATAAAAACTCGAAAGTAAAAGTACGCTCACCGGATAGAGACACTGACTACTTCGACATTGTAGCAGGTGTTCTGCAAAGAGATACATTAGCCCCATACCTGTTTATTATCTGCCTATAATACATGTTTAGAACGTCTATAGATTTAATGAAAGAAAACGGTTTCAAAATGGCAAAGGAAAGAAGCTGAAGATATACCGCTCAAACTATTACGGACGCGGACTACGTCGATGACATAACGTAGCTGGCAAATTCACCCGCCCAAGTCGAATCCGTGCTGCATAGTCTGAAACGAGCAGCAGGTGGCATAGGCCTCCATGTCAATGCAAATGAAATAGAATACATGTGCTTTAATCAAAGAAGTGATATCTCCACAATGAGGGGTGGCCCACTGAAACTATTGGAAAAGTTCACCTACATCGGGAGCAGCGTCTCATCAACCGAGAATGACATCAACACGCGACTAGCAAAGACATAGATAGCTATCGATAGGCTGTCATAAGAAAGTCAGACCTGACCGATAAAATAAAACGCAATTTTTTCCAAGCAGTGGTCGTGTCAATACTGCTTTATGGATACACCACATGGACATTAAAACGCATGGAAAAAAAGCTTGACGGCAATTACACAAGAATGCTGCCACCTGTATTGAACAAGTCCTGGAGGCAACACCCTACAAAACCGCAGCTGTACGGCTACCTACCACCAATCACCAAAACTATCTAAGTTAAACGAACCAGACATGCGGGACAATGCTGGAGAGGTAAGGACGAACTTATAAGCGATGTACTCCCGTGGATCCCTTCACATGGACGATCAAAGGTTGGACGACCAGCTACAACCTATATACAACAGCTCTGTGCCGATACAGGATGCTTGAAGCGTCCAGCGTGTCTAGCCACACTAAAGAGTTGTGATACAATGAAACACTCTGTCTGTTGATGATAATATATATATATATAAAGAAATTGCACCAGGATAGGCGCAGGTTTATGGGTATATCCATTTCAAGCTAAATAAAATACAAGTGTCAGTTGGAACTGATGTTGGTTTTCGCATCTGTTTTATCAACATTTTTTGAAAGATGATCTGATAAAATTCAACTAAAACTCATACTCGTAAAAGACATTTAAGAGCAGATAACAGAAATATACATCATCGGCATCTCTTTTTATAAACACATTGACACTTTTCGTAAGCACAAAGCCATATGCTGCTTAGAGTGTCCGAGGGTGCTAAGCGGTTACCCACTTAAGAAGTAAGATCCATTCTTGACAGCTGCAGAAATGAATCTAATTTCTTAAAAAGTAGTTACGGAAAAAATCCCAGCATGATGTTTCACGGGCAGGTCAGCAGTCACAAAAAACAAAAACAAAAACAAAAAAAAAACAGAAGAGAAAGAGGGAAGAATGACAATACAAAAACTGCAACCTGCAAATAATTTTGTATATATCAGTCTTTCTTAGAGTTTATAAAATTCTGAAGAGTCATCGTTATCATGTCGTGCCGCTAGCACGGATATCCCTGACCCGCTCTCGCCACTTCTCCCTATCGTTCATCGCCTCTGGTAGGTCTTCAGGGCCACATCCCGTATCCTCACAGAGCTGCTGAATGTATGTTCGAGCTGGTCATCCTGCTTTTGGCCGGCCATATGTGGGGGTCCATAGGAGTCCATCACTTATGAGCTCGTCCCTGCTTCTCCAGCAGTGACCTGCATGTCTGGTTCGTCTAACTTGGATAGTCTGAACAGTAGTAAATGCTAAATTCCCCATGCATGTGGATTTGGATAACCTGAAACAAAAGATAACAAAAGAAATAGAGGCCATTAACGTTGAATAACTTTATCGAACACTTCATAATTTGGCTGTGAAATGGCAATCAGTTGTAAAATAAAATGGCGTATCTATTGAACATCTGATTAAATTTGAATAAACCTCAATTATGAGTGATTGTGCACCGGCTTATTGGCCCCGTCGGTAGAGTGTTCACCAATGATCCGGGAGACCTGGGTTTAAAAATGGTACTTGATACCTCATTGTTTAACACTCAGCAATATAAGGTACGTATAGAGGGTAAAGTGGAGCAATCCAGGGAAAGGAATAGCGCCCTCCCCTATACCTCGGTGTAGTAGCAATAGAAAAGGGAGCCTTCTGGTTGCCCTCGACTACGGTCGCCAACTTTACTTACTATGAGTGATTGTATTATTGCGTTCGGTTTTGCTATCTTTCTAATAAAATTTTGTGGTTCATTTAAAAATCAAGAGACTTTTGGTATTTTTCCCATATGAATGAATATATGAATGAAATATCTGACAGAATGGAAGAGAAATAAAACTTGAAAACCAATTCAGTGATTTTTTTCTCTTTATTTTTTCTTTTCATTCATTAAGACGTTTTACACTGTATGAGCTTTATGATATATAAAAATTGGAAAGCGGAAAACAATATTTCAATTCAGACACAACAGTAATATTTTCAAACCCTTTAATTTGTAGTTTAAATGACAAGCACAATTTCAAATGTAATCATTTGTATTAATTTTATGTTGGACAAATTGAATTACTCAAACGAAAACGGATTAGAGTTAAGCGTCGTAAATAAGCACTAATAGTTCTTACGTTAATCACTTTGTAATAATTCCTAAATTTAATTCGTCGACTCAACACGAGGAACTAATGTGAAGTTGTTATTTACTAATGAAAGTGTAGCAGAAGGCCTGAGTGAGAATCGAACTCACTAACAGAAGTCTGTTAGCATATCTCGCACACCATTACACAAAATAATATGACCTCAGAGCTTTGAAGTGGTAATGGCGACGCTAAAAAAGTATCTGAGTATTAATAAGTGATATACTCCTATGTGGACAACAAATTCATAAACTTTGTCCACATAACTTAGAAGTGGTGAAAAATTACTTTTACACTGGTGTTCTGACATTTATGGTCTTAATTGATGACGAGAATGAATATGGTCATATATATATATATATATATATATATATATATATATATATAGGTGTGTGTGTGTGTGTGTGTGTGTGTGTGTTTGCTGATGTATATTTGTGTGTGTTTAAAACTGATCTATGAAAACGTAGTTTATACGTACAAAGAAAAACTGGCCGCAGACGACAAACATTTATTCAAAATATACGAATAGACGCAAACCAAAACTAACCTCAAACACACACACACATACACATACACTCATATACACACAAACAACTGCGTCAAGGATAAACAACATTTTTACTAGGTAAGTCTAGACACTCCTCACGACATAACTCTCTTTTCCTCTTTCAATATATATATATATATATATATATATATATATATATATATATATATATATATATATATATATATATGTATATATTAGCATTTTTTTGGTTAGCATTTTGAAAAAATGCTAACCAAAAAAAACTAATTTTTTGCGTTGAGCACTTTTATCCTTACTCATAAGTCAATCAATCTTATTCATCTTATATTTTTATTTTATACGTCATTAACGGGTGTGTGTGTGTGTGTGTTTGTATGTGCTTGTTAATGATGTATAAAATAAAAGGAATTTATATATCGATTTGCGGTTAATTCACACTGAAAGCATTGGTTCCCGCCAGATTACAAAAGTTAAGCAGCGATGAGCCTGTTCAATATTTAGATGAGTGAACACTTAAGCAACAGCAGGTACTATAAGTAACTTCAAGCCGGTATGGCATATCTAAGTAAAGCTTAAGGAATAACTCATGCACACGTGTATATATATATATATATATATATATATATGTGTGTGTGTGTGTGTGTGTGTGTGTGTGTAAAGAATGCGCAGAAAAAATTTAGGTGTGAACAGGAAAGGAATGAACTATTTTTCTTGAATTTTTTTGAAAGATGAAAGAAACGAGTGAAATGATGTGTCAAGTGTGTTGAACTCCGACTGAATATGGGCAATAGCATGTACGTTACATGGCCCTTGATCATTCGAATTTTCCGTTCATGGTCGGAATTGGAACCTTTTAATACCCTCTTATATATATATATATATATATATATATATATATATATATATATATATATATATATATATATAAGATGGGAAAATGTGATAAGGCGAAGCGCAACATTTACTTTTTATTTTTCTTAACCATTCTCAATTTGTAATATCAGCAATAAGTAAGTATACCCTTTGACATTTTTAAAATAAAAAGTAATATAGTGGGTATGTGTAAATGGTTGCTTGAGTGTATATCATTCTAATGTACCAAACACCATACACATACGCTTGTGTAGATATGCATATATAGTTATTATTCGACCTGCCTAGCCGTATATACACGCATACATATACAACAGTATATAAAGGTATGCTTATATATATATATATATATATATATATATATATATATATATATATATCTTACAAAGGATAGGTAGAAATATTTTTAAAAACTACTGCTTAGCCTAACTTTGGCGATAAAAACAAAAACAAAACAACAGTTTAGTTTAAATATTAAACAATTTTAATCATGAAAGACATATATACTTTACCTTGATAATGGTTCGGATACTAACTGAATGTACATGTTTTGCCATAAATGGCTTTTTGGGAGAAATTATTAATGCCTTTCAAGATTGTAAGATCAAAAGAATTATTAGGACGCTTGAGGAAAGAATTTCTCAAATTTGTCAGATCATCAGATGTGTTCAAATATTCCACCCGAAACAAAGAAAAAGGTGAGGCGTCTGGCCACCCGACCGACTATAACCTTCTAATGACGCAACACTTGAAACTAGACTAATACCCGAAATGCTCTACCATTTCACCAATCATACTTCGTTCTTGCTCGAATTGTTACCGCCCTCTCTTGTGGTGGCTGGTTTGCAGTAGTAAGATGTGCTGCCAAAGAAAATAAACTCGCAAAGGCGGTTTGTCGCAAATCGGCGCCTTGAGCTGGGTGGCCCCGATGAATCACAGGTGGCGGCAGGTCTTTAACAGTGAGGTGATGTATAGTCATTCTTATGCTTTAACTCGGGCGAGTCCATTCTTGCAGACAGACATATGTACAAGACGAAGGCCAAGAATAACGAAAAAAATCATTAGATTGTTTCTTTTTATTCCAGCAGCTTCAATGTAATTCAGAGGGTAGCGACACCAGTTCAAAGAAATTGTAATAAAGGGGATTACAGATATCAAGGATTTTCTCAGTATCCTGGTCGATTTTTGTAGTACTGTGGTGTTTGTTGATGGTCTGAATTTTTCCTTTGATCTCCTGTTCCCCTAAGTCTTTTTCTCCCAGGTCTTCGAGATTGTCCTAAGAGCTCAATTATTATCCTTACGGGCGGTTTGTTCACTGGAGTTTGAACGGCAGCAAGTTTTCTCAGATCTCCAGGACTCTTGCTGATTTTAGCTGTGCTGTGGTCGTGATGTTCTCTATTCTTCCTCTTATCCCCAGTTCTCCCAGTTTCTTTTGTAGTATCTTAGGGACTGTTCCAAGAGCTCCAAATACGATTGGTATCACCGTCAAGATTATGTTTCATTTTTTTTTTTAAAGTATCTGGCAAAATCAATGTATTTGTCCAAATTTATTTGTATTTTGATTTTTCAATCTGTGATCGACTGGTACAGCAAAATCCACTTGAGAACAAATTTTTTCCTTCTTGTTTGTTAAAACTCAGTTTGTTTTTTTTCTAGCTGGAATTGGCTGATCTGTTTGTATCGCAAAGTCCCAAAGAATTTTATGCATCTCATTTTCAAGAACAGATTCTGCTTTATGCATATACCATTAGTTAATATGTTCAAATTCCAGTCTCTTGTACAATTCACAGTGGATCATCTTCTTCACCCAGTTTATTATTATTATTATTATTATTATTATTATTATTATTATTATTATTATTCCTTTGAGAGTTTTTCACACCAGCGTTAGCTGATAGTCTTCCACTTGACTTTGAGCGACAGCAAGTCTCCTCAAGTCAACAGGACTCTTCTCAGTTTTCTAGTCGATCTTGATAATGGATGGTCTCCGTTCGTCTTCAGATTTCCAAACCATCCCGTCTCTGTTCCAATCCTATGGGGATTGTTCCAAGCGTATCAATTACAATTGATATAACCGTCACCTTCATGCTCCATACTTGTTGTTGTTGTTGTTATCATTATTATTCTATGTTTATCTATGATTACGCTAGATGACTGGCGGTTATTTCCCAAAAGTGAGCGAGAAAAAGTCTCCAAAAATTCTCACAACTATTCTCAAAATAATCGTTGACCTCAGCAATACCTCAATTATTTTTCAAATTTCTAATCCAGCCAATGGAACTGTCCAATTGTGACAGATTTTCTTATCCTTACCCGAACGTTCGTGTTCTACAGCTTCTCCATGTTCTCGAGTGAGTTCCTTGTATTTTTTCCACAAATTATCTTTTTTTTTAATCTCCATCCCGTGGCTCGTTAGCCCATCTACAGCTATGATCTAGCTAGTTTTCTAGCATAGGATATGCTGGGTGCACTCTTTGGATAGGGGTTTGTTTGTTTGTTTGTTTATGTTTGGTGTGGTGTCTTTGTTTAATGGCATAGGTTATTTAATGCCGAATCTATTCTCCTAGAAGAACAGTAGCAGTACTATTTAACCCATAGCTGGGAGGATAAGGGGGTTCATACCTTTCCCAAGGGTATTTGCCCGAAAGTGAACGTAATAGCGCGACTGGAGTACGAACTCGCGTACTACGATTCCGCAGTCCACCGCTTTAACCATTACACCACGAGTACACCCCTGTTTATGTTTGATGACATATCAACCTTTGTAGGCTATCTAATACAAAGGGGTAAGACACCTTAAAATAGGTGTTCTGGATTTAAACTAAACTGCTTCCGGTGGTGAGAATCCACTTCTGGAGTTCGTTTAAATGTTGATTCTTTCCTTCATTGTCATTATTCACTGGTCCAACCTAATCCAGAGTAGTAGAATATGTTAGGGTGCCATCTATGGGCAAATAGATTTGTTAGAAAATTATTAGTGTTAGATAGAAATACATGATACCATCTATCAAACTGAGTGCAAATTATTTGTATTTAGTTATAATAATTGTTTACAAAAGATTATTATTATTATTATTATTAGAAAAAGACTGACTATTTGAGATAATGCTTAAAAAGATTTTGAACTGCATTGATCATTGCCTCTTTAAACGTTGCAACTATGTTTGAAGTGTTTACCTGTTTAAGATGATTGCGAAGATACATTTTTGTAATTTATATATTTGAAGTCCATAATTATAACCTTTGACAAATAATCACCCTACACAGGTTAGTATGCCGTAAATCAACCAACCAACTTCTTTCCCTCGTTTACTTAAATCAAGTCTGGTCTTCTCATCTAAATGAAGTGATCAGTCTAGATATCAAGGTTCCAGAGTTGCTAATTCTGTTATTTTTCTAGGACTGCTCTCATCTCGAGTTGAAAATGACAGGTTCTGGTTTGTGCTGATATATTTACAGGGATACAATTTCTAATTCGAAATTCTGTAAATGAAAACACTCCAAACAACTGAACGTTTTTTAACGTAGATATCGTCAGCAAACAAAAGCCGGCGTTTGGCGCCAAATATATGCCGACGTGATCAGCATCTCGAAGTTTACTTTAGCAGCGATCTACAAAGCCTGATAGAGTAGAGCAGAAGTTATTTCGTAATAGGCTTGGCTCACAGGATGCAACTGTATCTCAGTGCTCCGCCTAGATACACGTTCCTCTGATATTCACGGAGATTTCTTTTAAATGATAATTCTTCTTTGAAAAAGTATATGTATGCATAGAAGTAGAGTCAAAACGTATTCAGTTTAAAGTTTTAAAAAATGGTTTTGAAATCAAACATTTAGATTAAGATGTAAGCACAATTTAAATCGTAAACGTCAAGACTTCATTTAGACGGGTCAGTGACTACACTTGATAATTTTTTACCAGCAGTTTCAGCTGAACCAAAAAATTGTGTCAGGGTGGGACCATCTATACTCACTAGACATAGTTCTGCGTAACTGAAAATTCATCTCAAGGTAACATTGTTACATTAGAGGACGTGGAGGACATTAAAAGAAATACAAAGACCCAACCTGACAGCATATTGAAGGAAAAATTTCAGAGGTCCTTCGCCCAATGGAAAACTTGTTGAAATAAGTGTATTGAATGCCAAAGATAAAAAGTAACATTTTATTAATTTTTGTCTCGGTGGATACAGCTTCACAATCCTCAGACAGGAATATACATATATATATATATATATATATATATATATATATATATATATATATACTTATTTTATCATTAAAACTACATTAAACTACATTACTAATGAGAAAAATGTTGATCTGTTTTTGGTAATAGATAATTAGAAGATTCCATTGGATTTCATTCAAAATTACTATCTATCTATCTATCTATCTCAGTCTATTCCTATCTATCTATCTATCTATCTATCTATCTATCTCAGTCTATTCCTATCTATCTATCTATCTATCTATCTATCTATCTGTGTGTGTGTGTGTGTGTGTGTGTGATGAAACCAAAGTTTTGCCAGAACCACCAAATCAGCGTACTATCTATCAATTCTTAATTCCTTTTTTACCTACACGAAATCTAAACAACAAGTAGATGAGATTTCTGAACAGTTGCTTGTCACTTTTTCATTCCTCTAAAATAATGGCCGTCATACACGTCAAATTCCGCGCTGAATGCGGATATACTTAGTCTGCATGCAGAGTAGACAATAGGATCCTCATTATGATGGTTCCAAGGTTCTTGACGGGATGGAAGTCCGGAAAGAGTTTGGAATTTCCTGATCACCAGACGAATTCATCTATTTAATGAATCAGTTATCAAACCGCTCACAAGGAAGCATATATTTGAGTTTGCGTCTAGTTCGTGTAGTGTACAATTACTGTGTTGAAAATGTTAGGAAAATCCGAGAAGATCATATGTACGAGTGTTAAATATTGTAAGATTAAATCAAGCATAGTACCTCGATAGCCCTATCTCATCTACTGAAAATGATGTCAACATACGCATTGGTAAAGAACGAGTTGTGGACCTGGAGAAGGATGGGCTCCGCTGCATAAGTGGTGTCTCAGCGACCAAAAAATCAGGTTACAGGACCATTGAGAGATGTTTATTCGGCATTCTACCCCAAAAGTTGCTTTACTATTTCATTTTTTAAGTTTGGGGATCTTCCAACTTTGTCTTTGAGCTTAAAATCTTTTTTCACTTAGAAGTTCATTGGCCCAGTCGGCTGGGGTTGTAGAATACATTAACCTCATCTCTGCAGAGGTCATGACACCCCCTTCAACGAGTGTCCAGGATGTGATACTAAACAATGTGACGACGAGGGTCTAGTAATGCAGGAGCTTTGAGGAATGCGGAGTACCTCTTCATTGCCATCGCTCATAAGTCCACTCTGATTCGGAGTGGTTGCAACTGATAGGGTCCTATCATTGGATCAAATAGAACTAGACTGTGTAATTATGTTGAACTGAATTGATTGAAATATAAGTGTTTTGACATTTAAACTGCGTACTTATGCTAAACTGAATTGTTTGAAATAGAACTGTTTATTTGTATAAGAAAGGATTTGGCATTAAATAACCTACAATGGTTGATATACCATACCCTCCCCCCCCAAAAAAAAATTGAAATCTTTTCTTTGGAACTTCGCTAACAGTTTCCGTCATGTGACTGTACCTCCGACTATAATCCTCGCCATAATCTCTGACGATCTATTGACCAACTTTTGAGCACATTTCCCCCTTCATATTTAATATTATATTACATTTATGTAATAACTAATGAAATAAAAGCCTGATATATCAGTAACGTTAGCTTAAGTGAAATTGGAAATTACTACCCTGTTGCTAGAAGTGGGTTCTTATTTAAATATAGTCTTTAATCTGCAGAACTACAAACATAAAAAGATGATTATTGGATCTTATTCAATGGGTATACATCTGTAAAAAATTTTTGATTTAAAATAAGTTCTTACATTACATTCTAATTTTATTGAAATTACAACAAAAAAAAAAAAAAACTATTGAAAGAGATCTAAGACTTTTCAAAGTATTGTATATAGACGAACAAGCACACGCATGCTCGTACACACTTACACACACACGTTGCAGCTTTTTAAAGTTCAATTCACTGTTGGTACCGTATTGGTCTAGAGCTAAGAAAATAAGCTCTTTGAAACCTCGCTGTCGATCCATGCTTTGCAAACACATTTCGTAGACAATTGTTAGTATAATCATTTCGATCTTCATCGAGTGTCCCGGTCTTTGGACTTTGTGGCAAAATCAGTGGATATATCAGTTGGATCAGAATTTCATTCAAGTGCATTCCCCTTTCGATTTAAAACAATACAGATATTTACGAAGACGTTTTAAAGAAATACATTTGAGTTATATTTTTCGTATCTGGTTATTACATAAAACGAAAGAGAAAAACCTAGAAGGACTAGAATTGAGAGTATATATATATATATATATATATATATATATATATATATATATATATATATATATATATATAATAAATTCAATTTTTAAGACAGAAAAAATCAGACCTTTACCACACATTGGTTAACCAGTGGAACAGTAGTTCTAATAATCAATGTACAGCACTTAGCGTAATTCCAGCTGTCTGGCACAAACATTTCCAACTTAAACTCGTGTTTGGTGGACGTATTTAACAATTGAGCATTGAGATTAATATAAAATCATAAAACTGTAATTTAAATTAAGTATTATATCAACACTATATCACATACCGTTTCTAACAGCTGTTACACTGACAGTAAACGTTAACTGGAAAGTCACAGCAGCCAAATGTATGTTTAGGAGTCGACCTTTACAGTTGGTATTGGTCTAACCCAGAATTATGAGCTAAAAATCTTGAAGTCGACTTATATGCCAGAACGACTTGCACGCCGTAATTTACGGTATATATATATATGTATATATATATATATATATATATATATATATATATATATATGAATACTTTTGTTGCACTCCTTATTTTTACAATGTGCAAGTATTGTTCTCTAAGTGTGATCATTTATGTAATCGAGCTTTATTACCTGTATATATCATTCTTATATTTATTATAAAAATGCATAAAAAATGATTTTACGATAGAAAAGCATCAAAAATCATTTTTCTACAGGAATGCATTACCAATGACTTTAAAATAGCAATGCATTACCAATGGCTTTATTTTAGTGACGTAATGATTTTTGCAAATGATTTCATTCAATTGTATTAGTCTTTTTATGTGCTAATTTTCAGTAGTCCAGCAATATTACCAGTGCATTTTGTTTCGAGTAGATCGAGACACCTATTTCGTGTGTTGCAATTTAGTTTTCCCTCAAGATATTTAAAAAAAATATTCATGAAAAATGACCTGTTGTTTTTTGTTTGTTTTTAGTTTAATTGAAAAATACAGGAAGAAAAATGCACTTTAGATTACAAACAACTTTGCTCTAATACCATTTAACATCCCACGTTGTTTTGACGGTGATGTGCTTGTAAATAGAAAACAATAAGTTTTAAAGATTTCTGCCAAAGCAATTAAAAAGTTTTATTCCTACTAAAATGACTGACTAATGAAAGAATCTTCATTCCAATAGGGTGAAGTACAATTCTGTAGCTTTGGATGCTTTAGCCTAGGTCTTGAAGGTGATGAACTACACTGAACAGTGAGATGCCAAACTCGCCTGATACTCTCCATGTGTTACTCGTCAGAATTGCGTCTATGACTCGGAGCACAGCCTCGGAATCAACAGTTTGGGGCCTATCTGAACTTGTTTGATCGTCGAGATTCTTGAAACTCGAGTAAAATTTCTTGAATCCTCTGCAACTAACTTTGCCTTCGCAAATATTTTTGGTTCTTTCCATGGCAGTTCGAACTCGTAAAGCATAAGTTCTCGAATTAGACTTCCGCTGCACGTTCATTTAAGTGACTTTTAATTCACACATGGAATAAAGCAATGCACAACGTGTCAGCGCACCAATTACCACAATATTACCAATCACAGTGTGTACTTTTTATTGCTTTGGTCTCGTTATATACTCGCTGCAAACTTACTCGTTGGAAAATATTGCAAAACTTTTGATTCCCTTTAGTATTTTAATCCGTCATGTTGAATTTCTTAACTTCAATAAATCTGTTTAATGTACCATTGGTAGTTTTAACGCTTTTCATCTGTATTCTTCATCATGTAAATAACGACAATTTGATTGAATTTGAGCAAATACTTTTAGCTCTACGAGACAGACCAGGTTCTCTTTTTAATTTAATGTTTCCAAAAATGCTTATGGCACTTAAGTAAACTTTCCAATTTTAGAGGAATTCCCGACCATCCTTTATCAAGTGAAATGCAGAAGTGCTAGGGAAATGGGTCTGCAGTCTACGGGCAGATAACGCGTAAATTATTTTAATTGCGAATATTTCTATGAAAATAAAAAAAGCAAAACAAAAAGCAGCACTATGAAAACAATTGTAATATATGTGTACAGTATTATATACACTGGATAAAACCCTAGAAACCCTGCAATAAATTTTTAGAAACTCAAAAAATATCTTTTTTAAATTGGAAAATATTGCATTCTTTTTATCATCATCACCATCATCATCAAGACCTACAGACAGAAAATAATTCTTTGACTCATTTTGCCATTCATCCCTCTCGGCCATCAGTCTAGGTATATCTTCTGGACGGCACCCAGTGTCCACACAAAGCTGCTCTATATAAATTTTTGCTAATCGGATAAGACGAGTGTCTATGTGTAAAAGTCTACGGGAGAACGTCGCTCATGAGTTCGTCCTTACTTCGCACATAGCAATTTACTAAGCGTTTTGTTCAGATGTGGCACAAGGCCGTATGAATTGGGCACCCAATGAGACTTACTTCGCACCTAAAGGGTTTATGAGATGGGAGGTAAGTGGCCGTTTAGCTGCTTCCAGGATTTATTCAAAACAGTATGCAGCATCCTTGTGTAGTTCCCATTTGACTTTTTCTTGGCTACTTTTTGGAAGAATTCTCATTTTTATTAACCCTGCCGAGAGAACTTTAATCGGCCTTCGGGCTTTTGACCTTGTGTTAAGTCCTGTCTGGTGGGAGGCAGTGACAAATATAACCCTGCCGAGAGATTAGATTTCCAAATATTCGTAACCTTCCAATAGCAATCTATGCCTTGCTTATCTGTATGACGGCAGTCCCCATGGCTTAATGGTAAAAGGGCTGGACTGTGACCTCCTAAAAAGCAAACACGAACACCAGTCGCGCTATTACGTTCACTTTTGGACGAATACTCTTGGGAAAGGTATAAAACCTTTTATCCTCCCAGCTATGGGCTAAATTGTACCTCTACTGAACTTTTACAAGGATGGCTTTGGCATTTAGTCTAATGCATGAAACCTGGTCGGTGAGGTTTCAGTATACGCTAAGTGTAACATTGTAGAGTAGACAACTCGTTCTCTCCCCACCAAAGGGCGTGTCCTTAGTATTACACTGACCTACATCTGAAGGTCAAGTTGCCACAACTACAGCTATGACCAGGCAGGTTTTGCTTTCGCTGCCTTGTTGGCTAGGTCTAGAATACACCGACTGCATTCTTTGCGAAAGGATAAGACTCCCTAAATAGTACCCTACATCCAGTGATGAAGATCCAGTTCTGGAACCCTGGTGTTGATTGCTAGTACTCCTAGGTACATGTTAAGGTCCCATCTTTTTGCAAATTATTTGTATTAGATAGCAATACTTGATATCATATAACAGTGTGCAAAATACACAGAACAAAAATATTAATATAAACATACAATGTACGCAAGTTCCTAACCTCTAGGCATAAAATAACCCAAGACGAATTGACATCCCATTAAAATCAATCAACAAGTTGAAAAGTTATTATTTTTAAGGTCTATAGAGTGTTCAAAACGTATCTAAACAGAAGCAGTATTGACCAAAACAAAAATAAAGAACGAATAAAATATTAATTGGCGTCAAAATACTCCACTTGGCATTTAACACATTTATTCCTGCGCGTTTATAACCATATTTACCCAACCCCTCCACTCGGGCAGGATATGATACAAGGTCAATTTTTAAGCGGAGTTTAACTGGTTTGAATTCAGAGTTTTCCTTCTCCTAGACTAGTTGCCTCACTAAGGCTAAAGAACCTAGTCTGCCCTACTATTTACCCATAGCTGGAGGGAGAATTATTGGATTCATACGTTTCCCAAGGGTATTAGTGCTATGTGAAATGCAATCAGTCTCGTCCAGGATTCGAACTCGTGTTGCCGTGTCCATTTCCTACGACGATAACCATTACACCACAGACCTCTCCTGCGCTTTTATTACTATCAGTCAGAGAACATCTGAATCATTTCTTTGCATATGGTATGAAGCAGCATGAAAAATCATCTAAGTCCTCAAATGCAACCCTTGAGATGAATTTCAATTTTTGAAGTAAGAAAAAGAGACAGAATTAAGTTTGGTTAGTGTGAACGGTGCTACACTTGCACCAGCCTGTGTTTCACCAAAAACTTTTCGTTCAGAACGTATGGAGACTGATTCTATTTGCATTGTAGACGTTTACAAAACTATCACTTTATTACATAAATTGCTCTATTATGCACACGTCTTCATTTGAATTTTGAAATTTACCAAAGGAAGTTTCACTTTCGACAGTTTTTAATCACACCTCGTTTGCATACTTTTTTGTCACTAAATATTGATATAGCATGTATTTTTTGTCACTGAATATAAAAAAAGTCGATGGTAGCAAATAATTTGTCAAAAATTCTACACACACACACACACACACACACACACATATAGTCATTCAAAAAATAAGGAGATTTTTTTTAAAAGCAACATTTTTTTTTCAATAAACTCAACATTGTTTGGAATTGGCTTATTGAAAAAAATATTTGAATCTTACAAAGAATATTTGCTTCGAGGCGATTCAAAATGGCAGCAAATTAGGATGCCCCCGACTTGAACAGAATCTGTCATCAAATTTTTGGTCGCTGAAAATTGAAAAATCTGTGTAATTATCATATAACGCGTGATATGTTCGGAGAAGCATGATTTAATAATAAAAAAAGGTCTACAAATGGACTAAAAAGTTCTGGACACAGCGGTCAGTAAATGAGATCATGCTGACTATCTTCTTGGACATGAAAAAAAACTATGATAATTTTCTTGTAAAAGTAAACTGTGCTTCCGACTGCTAACTACTAAGGCAAAATTCACCAAATTCATTGAATGACCCTTGTGTGTGTTTGTGTGTGTGTGTGTATACAAGAATTTAAAACAAATTATATATATATATATATATTCATATATATAAATATGTAGAATTTTGTACAATAAAGTGCGTTCCCCAGATGGAGACACAGACTACTTCAACATTGTAGCTGGGGTACTGCAAGGAAACACACTTGCCCCATACCTTTTTATCATCTGTCTAGACTACGTGCTTAGAACATCGATCGATAAAATCAAAGAAAACGGCTTCGAGCTGACAAAGAAAAGAAGCAGAAGGTACCCCGCAAAAACAATTACCGACGCCGACTACGCCGATGACAGTGATTCTGGCAAATGCACCCGCCCAAGCCGAAACCCTACTGCATAGTCTGGAACGAGCTTCCGCTGGCATTGGCCTCCATGTCAATGCACACAAAACGGAATATATATGCTTTAATCAAACAGGTGACATTTCCACACTAAACGGTAGCTCTCTGAAACTAGTAAACAAGTTCACCTACCTAGGAAGCAGTGTCTCATCGACAGAGACAGACATCGACACGCGACTAACAAAAGCATGGACAGCTATCAATAGGCTATCAGTCATATGGAAGTCAGACCTGACTGATAAAATGAAACGCAGTTTCTTCCAAGCAGCGATCGTGTCGATACTGCTATATGGATGCACTACATGGACGCTAACTAAACAGCTAAAGAAAAAGCTTGACGGCAACTACACAAGAATGCTGCGAGCAATATTGAACAGGTCCTGGAGGCAGAACCCCACAAAGCAGCAGCTATACGGCCACCGACCACCCATCACGAAAACTATCCAAATTAGACGAAACAGACATGCAGGACACTGCTGAAGAAGTAGTGATGTACTCCTATGGATCCCTTCACTAGGCCGAGCAAAAGCAGGGCGACCAGTTCGAATCTACATACAGAAGCTCTGTGAGTATACGGTGTGTAGCCCTGAGGACCTGCCAGAAGCGATGAACGATAGGGAGAGGTGGCGAGAAAGAGTCAGGGATATTCATGCCGATGACACGACAAAATGATGAGATGATGATGTTATATGTACGTATATAAAACATATACTTTATATATATCTATGAAGCAGAAACTTTATATATATATATATATATATATATAGTATACACTTTATATATATATATATATATATATATATATAATTAACTTAAATCGTGAGTCGGAAATCTTCTACTAAAGTTTCACCTTATCGGATCATCAGGAAGCCTAACTCCAACCGACGAGTTGGAGTTAGGCTTCCTGATGATCCGATAAGGTGAAACTTTAGTAGAAGATTTCCGACTCGCGATTTAAGTTAATTTTATGATTGACTCCACTTGTGTTGAGTACTTTTGTAATTGTAGCATTGCAGGATTCGCGGAAGGTTTTTAGTTTTCTTTTGACCAACTGACTGCGTATCCCTTGATTTTTTTCAAGGGGTCGGACGAGGGTGGCCTTTTCTTTCTTTTTGACCTATAATTTTTTTTCTTTTTTCCCCCGGGCGGTGATTCGAGATACTTTTATCTCTTGTTCCTGGCGGGGTTTTTTTCGTTGTTTTTTTCTGGTACCGTGAATGCTGGTAGATATTAGATTAGTAAATATATATATATATATATATACTTAATTGCACTCATAATTTGTTTATCGTGGTAAAATTTACATAGACCCAGCCACACATTTTAGATAAATTGATAAAAGAAAAATGCTGCTGCAATGTACGATAGATTCTTCACCCAAACACTCCTCATGTTAATAAATCTAAGTATTTCCTTCTCCCAGGTTGGTTGCATTATCAAATCTAAAGAACACAGTTTGCCCTTGTATTTACTTTAGCTTAAATGGAAAAAATTCATGACCATTCTAAGTGTATCAAAACAAAGTGAAATGTAAACAGCCTCTCTCAGGATTTGAACTCGGCTCGATAGGTCTTTTTAACAACGATAAACGTTACCCCAAATTTTGTAGGACTTTTTGCAGTGAGCCAACATATTCCACACTGTTCCCCAGCAGATGAGCTGGAGACCGATACGTTGAACCTCGGCAGAGCAAACATCCATACTTGAATAATACTAAAATTTACACACACACACACACACACACACATATATATATATATATATATATATATATATATATATATCGTCACATTATCTTGTGACATTTTAGGACAATGGTTCTCTAATTTTCATTGGGCGATTTATATATATATATATATATATATGTAGTGCTAAACTGTATCTAGATTATTCTATAAAACCAAAAATGGTAATGTGATACGGGTACGCATCTATTCTGTACTACAGGAATTCCCAAATACCAAGCACTGCATTCCTGAAGACCATTAATCGAAATATGATATTCCGGAGAAAATTGGGGGTCTTTTTCTGGTGCTCCTAGAAACCAGAGAACAACAACTCAGATGCCACAAGATTGGCAATTGTTTCGCTTTCAGCAGAAATGTTTGTTTTTGTTTTTTTAATATTTGTCTTATGCGTTCTCGATTTTGTTTTCAGTTACTTTTCATGTGCTTGCGAAATTGAGAACGGCTGAAAAATGAAGGCAAATTTAAGCATCAATTTCCTGGTAGTTATATTTCGAAAGTTGGACATTATCATTCTAAAAATAACACACTTGCATTTGGTTTGGTTTAATTGCTTAATAGCATATCAACTCCTGATGGGTTATTTAATGCTGAAATTTAATTCATTTGTAAATGTTTGATTGTTATGATAACTGTTTGTATTTTCAATGTTTCATTGCATTTTTAAAAACTGCACTTTAAAAAATTATCTGCAATCGTTTGTTTGCACACAGGTATATGATATTAAATATTTCTATCAAATACAAATAATTGGCACATAGTTACACTGCAAGTAGATAATTTAGGTTCACCCTGTATTTCTTTTAAAAAATCTTAATTTTTTGTATTTTTTTGAAGTAAAAGATACAATTTCAGTAAATACAAGATATTTGCTTTTATTTTTCAGTCTTTCTTCTAACATACTGTCTCTTCTTACTATCAAAAAGTTCAAATTTGGACTCGTCTGTCCAATATACATTTCGCTAAATTATGAACAATTTGTATGAGAAACATTATATTTACAATCAATAAGTTCAAGGGTGCCTCAGATGGTGTAAGCTAGACTAGCAAACCCACTCGAGTGAGTTCGAGTCTTATTGGGTGCTCCATTCATATGGTCTGGTGCCACATCTAAGCAAAAGGCTTAGTAAATTACTACTACTATCAACAAGTTCAAATTTGGACTCGTCCATTCACGATACATTTCGCGAAATTATGAATATTTTGTATGAAAACCATTTTTTTTTTTTACTATAAACCCATCAGTAGACTTTTTGGGATCATTCTTTTCTCATATATTTTTTTGGTTTGGTTTGGTTTCTTTCGTTTTAATGGCATATCAACCTTTCTAGGTTATCTAATGCCAAAACGATTCTCCCCAAGAAGAATTGTAGTGGTACTATTTAACCCATAGCTGGGAGGATAAGGGGTTCATACCTTTCCCAAGGGTATTTGCCCGAAAGTGAAGGTAATAGCGCAACTGGAATACGAACTCGCTTACTACGATTCCGCTGTCCATCACTTTAACCATTACACCACGAAGACACCCCCTTTTTGGGATTAGTAAGATTTTGAATTATGTTAAAATCCAAACAAACTTTAAATGATAACACAGCATTTACTTATAACACTGGTTACTATACACAAGGAACACTTATTTTGCTCAAAGGATAGCTATCTCTGTTTGAAGAAAAAACAAAAATAAAACAATACAGATCGTGACATTACAACAGTATTTTTTTTCACTGGTTTTTCTAAATTTATTTTTAGTTTTGAAGTAAGTTGCGTAAAATGACAAAATTAAAACAAGTAAGCGTTGAAGTGAAGGTACAAATTAAAATTTTTATTCAAAGAAGATTACTCCCAAAGACAAATTGCTAAGAGGTTGAAGATTTCTAGACTTCGAGTTTGATATTTGTTATAAAGTCAGTTAAAAATGGTGCAAATGTTGACAGAAAAAGAGCTGAGGCTAAAGAAAAAAGACTTCATTATGGAGAGCAAAAGATATAGAAGGACAACTGCTCCAGGGTTGTCTGCTGAACTTAATTCCCCTCGACAGCAACCAGTGTCGCTCTCGACAATGAAAAATGGACCTTGATCAGCAGGGCTCAGTGGGTGCATATTCATTAAAAAAAACAAAAAAAAACAGTAGCAGAAGGAGAATAAGAAGAAAAGACTTTAATAGTTAAAAAAATCACGAGAAAGAATAACAAAGTGTTTGGTGGACAGATGAATCCAAATTTGAACTTTGGGGGAAAAACCCGGAGAAAGAGTGAATGGTGAATCTATGTTCCCAACAGCAGGCTGGAGGGTCTGTTATAGTAGGGGAGTGTTTTGAGAGAGAGAGAGAGAGCCGACCCATTCGAATTTGAAAAGACATGCTTTATTATCTGGTTTACGCATAGTTTGAAAAAAAGATTCACCTTTCCAGAAGACAACAGTACAATAGATTCTTGTAATTTATGTCAAAATTACCTCGAGTCAAAAGAAAAAAAAATCAACATTTCTGCTGAAAGCGAAACAATTGCCAATCTTGTGGAATCTGAGTTGTTGTTCTCTGGTTTCTAGGAGCACCAGAAAAAGACCCCCAATTATCCCCGGAATATAATATTTCGATTAATGGTCATCAGGAATGCAGCCTCAATCTCCTTGTTACATAGATATATGGATGTGTGAAATAGGCATAGGGAATCTAAAAACACGAAACTTTACGAAATTGGTTCAGGTACGAAACTTTATTTCACCTTTTTGAGTTTAAAGGTTTTTCGACATGAGGAGAGAGAGACACACAATCTTTCTATGCTGACTGCTTTTACATCGTCAACTCTCAACCCAACCAACGCGCGGCGCCCGTAGCGCACAAATTCGTCTGGCCTCGCCCAGCTTTGAAAGTCAACCTTCTTCTTCCGAGGCAGGAACTCAACAACTGCTTTTTCTCAAATTTCGGCCCACGCATCCGGTGCGTGACGTCACCCAAATACCCTGGTCCCAATTCCTATCTAGGATTTTTATTTTGACATCTCTGAATGACACATCCTCTCCGCGCATGCGTGAACACCTGCGTTTATGTTGCACCTAACTAACCCATGCGCTAAGCGAAAGGTTCTCCGCCTAACTAAACCGAAAGGCAAGATATATAAAACGAAATCCCTCGGCAATTATATTACATCCTGACTTTCTCATTGAATTAGTATGGGATGAATTAGGTGGAAGAATTTGAAGAAAATACCAAAAGAATGAGAGTGGGGTTTTGTAAGTGCTCGAAGAATATTTAGGAGAGACTGCTATTTACTTTTTATTTCAAAAAATGTGGGTAAGAATACAACTATTGACAATAATTTTTTACTTAAGTTCTTATAGTTTTGTTAAAATAAAGAAGATACACTGTAGTTACTGAAATTTTATATATTTTTAAAAAAATATCTCAGTTTAAGTTTTTTTTTCTAATAAATGCAAGGTGTCCCGAAACATTTTAACTGTCGGGTACATGTATTCATAACAAATACTAATACTTTATACAAAATTATATGGTTCGCTAATGGTCTTGGAGACCGGAGTTCAATCCTAGGTCGGGTCATACCAAAGACTTTTAAAATGGTACTTGATACCTCCTTGCTTAACACTCAGCATTATAAGGTTCGTATCGAGAGTAAAGTGGAGCAATCCAGGGAAAGGAATGGAGCCTTCCCCTACACCTCGGTGTAGTAGCTAATGAAAAGGGACCCTTCTGGTCGCCCTCGCCTACGGTCGCCAACTTTACTTTTTTTACGATATGGTTTTAAGAACATATAATAATTGTTTGTTCTTTGTTAGTGTACACGTTCTTTACAGAATCTAACATTTTCCCGCCACAATGGAACCTTGTTTGAAAGACATTCACCATTGATGATAAACTAAAGAATGTGAAGTGGGTGAGAACAATGATTGAGGGCAGTCTGGAGAGAAAGCTCATGTTGGACGAACAGGAAAAAAGAAGCCAGACACGTGATAAACAAGGGTAGGATGGTATAGGTTACAGTGTTGGGTTCTGCAGACAGTGAAGGATGAGGAGAAGGTAAAGAATAGCAAATGAAGGGGTTATCGTAAAAAGGGCAAAAATCCATTGACCAAAACTAGAATGCCATGAACAAAGTAGCAAAGGAGAAAAGCAATCATACATTCAGGTCAGTAGGATGTGTGTGGTAATTTACTAAGCTTTTGCTTAGATATAGCACAAGGCCGTATGAATGGGGCACCCAATGAGAATCGAACTCACTCGTGCAGGTTTGCTAGTTTACCTTGCTAACCATTACACCACCCGAGGTGCCCCAGTAGGATGTGTGTGCCTATGAGGCAGAATTAAGTAGCCTGGCGCGTTATCATTAGGTGAATTTTGATCTAAAATTTTCACTGTATAATTTTCAATCTATGTGATCTATATTCATCACCGAATTAAGCAAGTCAACGAAGAAGATTATGTTGAAAAATAGATTTTATATGAAATAGATGCTTTTTCATCGTCTGTTACAGAATGATTAACCTACGTATACAACTCCAAGAAAAAATTATGAAATTTGTTTATTTAGAGGATGTTCACTTAGCGTTTTAAAAATTATCAGTTAGTGAACAAATAACGGAGAAGACACAAAACATTTTTTCTTCAATACGTAAACATTCTGTCTTCATAAAATATTCCTTAATCAAACTATATCAAATTATTTAAAGTAATGGTCGAATTATTTCCTGGACATGCAAAAGAAAATATTATTGAGTGTTGAAGAAAAAAAATATGGAATGAACTGGCAATTTGACCTTTCTAAAACGAATCCTAGTAGAAGCATAAATATTCAAACATTATGCAGTTAAAAGAAAATTCTTGTAAGCCTCAACGCGTGATTGGGTAAACTTAATTGAAAAAGAATATGGCGTCAACAAAAGAAATCAATTGAAAGTAGTCTGACACACAACCTCAATGAAGTTCGAAATTACTACAAGTATAAGCCTTGAGCCAAACTAAGCCAAGCTTAGAAAGTGATATTTACAGAATATAATTTCGCATTTAGATCTCAAGTTGTTTACAATAACTGTTGATAGTAGTGCTCACCTATCTAAGTAGTGAGCATGCTCATCGCTGCTTAATTTCTGTGATTTAGCGGGAACCGGTGACTTGACAGTAAGTAAAATAATCTTAGTAAACGGACGACATATTAATAGGAAAGTCACCTGCTTGGAAGACCGAAAATAATTACTGATTGGTCAAATTACATCCTGACCATATGTATAAAGGACGAATCCCGAAACCAATGCAACTATGTTAGATGAATGCAGGCTGAGACGTGATCAATCTCGGTCAGGTCAGGAGAGGATTTAATGCTGAAAAGACCCGAAACTCCCAATGAACTAAAGAATATCACTGATGGTGCATCTAAAATAGCATAGTAAATAACTACATTTTTACTCCATTTGAGTATTTTCTATTCTTAGTCTGGTACAAGGCCATAATTGCGCAACACCCAGTGAGGATCAATTCATTGATTGATCGATTTTGACGGCATTTTAAGTCGTCAAAGGATATTTTATACCAAGAGATTCGGTAATCACGTTCATTGTACGTTCATATTTACATTTTTATGACGTTGTTTTTAAGAGTTTTTTTTACCCACTGTTCAATGAAATATGAATATTTTTAAACAGATCTATTTGACCCATTGATGGGACCCAAACAAGTTGTACAACATCGGGAGAGTGTAGACCTGGGAGTAATGGCAATGAAGGGGTACTCAACACTTCCCAGATCTTAAGAACTGGAGTCTCACAATCAGATGCAGTTTAGTAACATACTCAGAAGAACTCTTTTTTTTGGGGGGGGGTCTTAACTCTTTGCAGTCGGCGTATATTAATCCCTGGTGCCTGAGATAGTGAGGACGAAGCTCATTCGAAATTATTAATTGTCTACGAGACATGCTAGGAGCTCACGAAAAAGCATATAAAACGAAATAAAGAAAGACATAAAGAAACGATAAAAGAAAGACATAAATAAACGATAAAAGAAAAAAAATGTCAAAAAGCGACAGAACAAATATTAAATGACAACAAAATCTGTCTTGAAAATTCCGTTTCGTCATTTTATGAGAATGAATATTGTGGTGATTGTTATTAAAAAATACTGGAAATAAATGGAAAATGGAAATACCTTCGGGCTAAAAACTTACAACGCTGAACAGGTGATACATTAATAGACGACATCTGGGATGCCGTTGTTTGAATAGGTCAGTCAACATTTACGACCACTTAATCTCTCAAAAATGGCATCCTATTGCTTCTTGCGCTTTTCAACATTTTCTCTTTTTTTCTACTTTGTTTTCTCTCTTTTTGTTCTTTGTAATGTTTCTTTTGATCCTTCAAAGTTTTTCTCTTTTTTTTCTACTTTCCCCCCACTCTTTTTGTTCTTTGTAATGTTTCTTTTGATCCTTCAAAGTTTTTCTCTTTTTTTTCCTACTTTCCCCCCACTCTTTTTGTTCTTTGTAATGTTTCTTTTGATCCTTCAAAGTTTTTCTCTTTTTTTTCCTACTTTCCCCCCACTCTTTTTGTTCTTTGTAATGTTTCTTTTGATCCTTCAAAGTTTTTCTCTTCTTTTTCTCCCCCCTCTTTTTGCTATTTGAAATGTTTCTTTTGTTTCTTCAAAGTTTTTCTCTTCTTTTTCTTCCCACCCCTCTTTTTGCTATTTAAAATCTTTCTTTTGATCCTTCAAAGTTTTTCTCTTTTTTTTCTACTTTCCCCCCACTCTTTTTGCTCCTTGTAATGTTTCTTTTGATCCTTCAAAGTTTTTCTCTTTTTTTTCCTACTTTCCCCCCACTCTTTTTGTTCTTTGTAATGTTTCTTTTGATCCTTCAAAGTTTTTCTCTTTTTTTTCTACTTTCCCCCCACTCTTTTTGTTCTTTGTAATGTTTCTTTTGATCCTTCAAAGTTTTCTCTTTTTTTTTCTACTTTCCCCCCACTCTTTTTGTTCTTTGTAATGTTTCTTTTGATCCTTCAAAGTTTTTCTCTTTTTTTTCCTACTTTCCCCCCACTCTTTTTGTTCTTTGTAATGTTTCTTTTGATCCTTCAAAGTTTTTCTCTTTTTTTTCTACTTCCCCCCCCCACTCTTTTTGTTCTTTGTAATGTTTTTTTTGATCCTTCAAAGTTTTTCTCTTTTTTTTTTCTACTTTCCCCCCACTCTTTTTGTTCTTTGTAATGTTTCTTTTGATCCTTCAAAGTTTTTCTCTTTTTTTTCTACTTTCCCCCCACTCTTTTTGTTCTTTGTAATGTTTCTTTTGATCCTTCAAAGTTTTTCTCTTCTTTTTCTCCCCCCTCTTTTTGCTATTTGAAATGTTTCTTTTGTTTCTTCAAAGTTTTTCTCTTCTTTTTCTTCCCACCCCTCTTTTTGCTATTTAAAATCTTTCTTTTGATCCTTCAAAGTTTTTCTCTTTTTTTTTCTACTTCCCCCCCACTCTTTTTGTTCTTTGTAATGTTTCTTTTGATCCTTCAAAGTTTTTCTCTTTTTTTTCTACTTTCCCCCCACTCTTTTTGTTCTTTGTAATGTTTCTTTTGATCCTTCAAAGTTTTTCTCTTTTTTTTCTACTTTCCCCCCCCACTCTTTTTGTTCTTTGTAATGTTTCTTTTGATCCTTCAAAGTTTTTCTCTTTTTTTTCTACTTTCCCCCAACTCTTTTTGTTCTTTGTAATGTTTCTTTTGATCCTTCAAAGTTTTTCTCTTTTTTTTTCTACTTTCCCCCCACTCTTTTTGCTCCTTGTAATGTTTCTTTTGATCCTTCAAAGTTTTTCTCTTTTTTTTCCTACTTTCCCCCCACTCTTTTTGTTCTTTGTAATGTTTCTTTTGATCCTTCAAAGTTTTTCTCTTTTTTTTCTACTTTCCCCCCACTCTTTTTGTTCTTTGTAATGTTTCTTTTGATCCTTCAAAGTTTTTCTCTTTTTTTTTCTACTTTCCCCCCACTCTTTTTGTTCTTTGTAATGTTTCTTTTGATCCTTCAAAGTTTTTCTCTTTTTTTTCCTACTTTCCCCCCACTCTTTTTGTTCTTTGTAATGTTTCTTTTGATCCTTCAAAGTTTTTCTCTTTTTTTTCTACTTCCCCCCCCCACTCTTTTTGTTCTTTGTAATGTTTTTTTTGATCCTTCAAAGTTTTTCTCTTTTTTTTTTCTACTTTCCCCCCACTCTTTTTGTTCTTTGTAATGTTTCTTTTGATCCTTCAAAGTTTTTCTCTTTTTTTTCTACTTTCCCCCCACTCTTTTTGTTCTTTGTAATGTTTCTTTTGATCCTTCAAAGTTTTTCTCTTCTTTTTCTCCCCCCTCTTTTTGCTATTTGAAATGTTTCTTTTGTTTCTTCAAAGTTTTTCTCTTCTTTTTCTTCCCACCCCTCTTTTTGCTATTTAAAATCTTTCTTTTGATCCTTCAAAGTTTTTCTCTTTTTTTTTCTACTTCCCCCCCACTCTTTTTGTTCTTTGTAATGTTTCTTTTGATCCTTCAAAGTTTTTCTCTTTTTTTTCTACTTTCCCCCCACTCTTTTTGTTCTTTGTAATGTTTCTTTTGATCCTTCAAAGTTTTTCTCTTTTTTTCTTCTTTCCCCCCACTCTTTTTGCTCCTTGTAATGTTTCTTTTGATCCTTCAAAGTTTTTCTCTTCTTTTTCTCCCGCCCCCTCTTTTTGCTATTTGAAATGTTTCTTTTGATCCTTCGAAGTTTTTCTCTTCTTTTTTTTTTCTCCCCTCTTTTTGTTATTTGAAATGTTTCTTTTGATCCGTCAAAGTTTTTTTCTTCTTTTTCTTTCCCCCCCCACTTTTTGCTATTTAAAAACTTTCTTTTAATCCTTCAAAGTTTTTCTCTTCTTTTTCTTTTCCCCCCTCTTTATGCTATTTGAAATCTTTCTTTTGATCCTTCAAAGTTTTTCTCATCTTTTTCTCCCCCCCCCCACTTTTTGCTATTTGAAATCTTTCTTTTGATCCTTCAAAAATTTTCTCTTCTTTTTCTACCTTGTTTTCACTCTTTTTGCTCCTTGTAATGTTTCTTTTGATCCTTCAAAGTTTTTCTCTTCTTTTTCTCCCCCCTCTTTTTGCTATTTGAAATGTTTCTTTTGTTTCTTCAAAGTTTTTCTCTTCTTTTTCTTCCCACCCCTCTTTTTGCTATTTAAAATCTTTCTTTTGATCCTTCAAAGTTTTTCTCTTTTTTTTTCTACTTCCCCCCCACTCTTTTTGTTCTTTGTAATGTTTCTTTTGATCCTTCAAAGTTTTTCTCTTTTTTTTCTACTTTCCCCCCACTCTTTTTGTTCTTTGTAATGTTTCTTTTGATCCTTCAAAGTTTTTCTCTTTTTTTTCTACTTTCCCCCCCCACTCTTTTTGTTCTTTGTAATGTTTCTTTTGATCCTTCAAAGTTTTTCTCTTTTTTTTCTACTTTCCCCCAACTCTTTTTGTTCTTTGTAATGTTTCTTTTGATCCTTCAAAGTTTTTCTCTTTTTTTTTCTACTTTCCCCCCACTCTTTTTGCTCCTTGTAATGTTTCTTTTGATCCTTCAAAGTTTTTCTCTTTTTTTTCCTACTTTCCCCCCACTCTTTTTGTTCTTTGTAATGTTTCTTTTGATCCTTCAAAGTTTTTCTCTTTTTTTTCTACTTTCCCCCCACTCTTTTTGTTCTTTGTAATGTTTCTTTTGATCCTTCAAAGTTTTTCTCTTTTTTTTTCTACTTTCCCCCCACTCTTTTTGTTCTTTGTAATGTTTCTTTTGATCCTTCAAAGTTTTTCTCTTTTTTTTCCTACTTTCCCCCCACTCTTTTTGTTCTTTGTAATGTTTCTTTTGATCCTTCAAAGTTTTTCTCTTTTTTTTCTACTTCCCCCCCCCACTCTTTTTGTTCTTTGTAATGTTTTTTTTGATCCTTCAAAGTTTTTCTCTTTTTTTTTTCTACTTTCCCCCCACTCTTTTTGTTCTTTGTAATGTTTCTTTTGATCCTTCAAAGTTTTTCTCTTTTTTTTCTACTTTCCCCCCACTCTTTTTGTTCTTTGTAATGTTTCTTTTGATCCTTCAAAGTTTTTCTCTTCTTTTTCTCCCCCCTCTTTTTGCTATTTGAAATGTTTCTTTTGTTTCTTCAAAGTTTTTCTCTTCTTTTTCTTCCCACCCCTCTTTTTGCTATTTAAAATCTTTCTTTTGATCCTTCAAAGTTTTTCTCTTTTTTTTTCTACTTCCCCCCCACTCTTTTTGTTCTTTGTAATGTTTCTTTTGATCCTTCAAAGTTTTTCTCTTTTTTTTCTACTTTCCCCCCACTCTTTTTGTTCTTTGTAATGTTTCTTTTGATCCTTCAAAGTTTTTCTCTTTTTTTCTTCTTTCCCCCCACTCTTTTTGCTCCTTGTAATGTTTCTTTTGATCCTTCAAAGTTTTTCTCTTCTTTTTCTCCCGCCCCCTCTTTTTGCTATTTGAAATGTTTCTTTTGATCCTTCGAAGTTTTTCTCTTCTTTTTTTTTTCTCCCCTCTTTTTGTTATTTGAAATGTTTCTTTTGATCCGTCAAAGTTTTTTTCTTCTTTTTCTTTCCCCCCCCACTTTTTGCTATTTAAAAACTTTCTTTTAATCCTTCAAAGTTTTTCTCTTCTTTTTCTTTTCCCCCCTCTTTATGCTATTTGAAATCTTTCTTTTGATCCTTCAAAGTTTTTCTCATCTTTTTCTCCCCCCCCCCACTTTTTGCTATTTGAAATCTTTCTTTTGATCCTTCAAAAATTTTCTCTTCTTTTTCTACCTTGTTTTCACTCTTTTTGCTCCTTGTAATGTTTCTTTTGATCCTTCAAAGTTTTTCTCTTCTTTTTCTCCCCCCCCTCTTTTTGCTATTTGAAATGTTTCTTTTGTTTCTTCAAAGTTTTTCTCTTCTTTTTCTTCCCACCCCTCTTTTTGCTATTTAAAATCTTTCTTTTGATCCTTCAAAGTTTTTCTCTTTTTTTTTCTTTTTCCCCCCTCTTTTTGCTATTTGAAATGTTTCTTTTGATCCTTCAAAGTTTTTCTCTTCTTTTTCTTTTTTCCCCTTCTTTTTGCTATTTGAAATCTTTCTTTTGATCCTTCAAAGTTTTAATCTTCCTTTTCTCCCCCCCCCCGCTTTTTGCTATTTGAAATCTTTCTTTTGATCCTTCAAAGTTTTTCTCTTCTTTTTCTTTTCCCCCCTCTTTATGCTATTTGAAATGTTTCTTTTGATCCGTCAAAGTTTTTCTCTTCTTTTTCTTTTTACCTCCTCTTTTTGTGATCTGAAAGGTTTCTTTTGATCCTTCAACGTTTTTCTCTTCTTTTTCTTTCCCCCTTCTTTTTGCTATTTGAAATGTTTCCTTTGATCCTTCCAACTTTTTCTCTTCTTTTTCTCCCCCCCCCACTCTTTTTGCTATTTGAAATGTTTCTTTTGATCCTTCAAAGTTTTTCTCTTCTGTTTCTTTTCCCCAACTCTTTTTGCTATTTGAAATTTTTCTTTTGATCCTTCAAAGTTTTTCTCTTCTTTTTTCTACTTTCCCCCCACTCTTTTTGTTCTTTGTAATGTTTCTTTTGATCCGTCAAAGTTTTTCTCTTCTTTTTTTTTTTCTCCCCTCTTTTTGTTATTTGAAATGTTTCTTTTGATCCGTCAAAGTTTTTTTCTTCTTTTTCTTTTTCCCCCCACTTTTTGCTATTTAAAAACTTTCTTTTAATCCTTCAAAGTTTTTCTCTTCTTTTTCTTTTCCCCCCTCTTTATGCTATTTGAAATGTTTCTTTTGATCCGTCAAAGTTTTTCTCTTCTTTTTCTTTTTACCTCCTCTTTTTGTGATCTGAAAGGTTTCTTTTGATCCTTCAACGTTTTTCTCTTCTTTTTCTTTTTGCTATTTGAAATGTTTCCTTTGATCCTTCCAACTTTTTCTCTTCTTTTTCTCCCCCCCCACTCTTTTTGCTATTTGAAATGTTTCTTTTGATCCTTCAAAGTTTTTCTCTTCTGTTTCTTTTCCCCAACTCTTTTTGCTATTTGAAATTTTTCTTTTGATCCTTCAAAGTTTTTCTCTTCTTTTTCTACTTTGTTTTCTCTCTTTTTTTCTTTTGATCCTTCCAAGTTTTTCTCTTTTTTTCAACTCTTTTTTCTATCTTTCGCTCTTTGTAATGTTTCTTTTGATATTTTCAAAGTTTTTCTCTTCTTTTTCAAATTTTTCCCGTCTTTTTGCTTTTTGTAATCTTTTTTGATCCTTCCAAGTTTTTCTCTACTTCTTGTTCTTTCTAATTATCATATTAATTTATTTAAGACTCTCTGATCTTTTTGTAATCAAAACACATCAACTTAGTTCTAACACGCCTTCCAAAGTAATGATCCGAACAAAAGACATCATATACTAATACTATGCGCAGGAAACATTGAGATTATCCGTATATACACCACCGCCACCATCATCACCACCACAAACATCACTACCACAACTGTATATATATATATATATATATATATATATATATATATATATATATATATATATATATATTAGAGAGGTTTATGGTTCTTACTAGCTCACTTGGGGAGTTAATGGAGGACCAAATGTTGCAGTATTATTAAATAGTGCTCAATATCAATGATAGTGTTTTTTTTTCTGACGAATGCGGAAAGCATGAAACCCCAGGTCACAGACACTACCATGCAATATATATATATATATATATATATATATATATATATATATATATGTAGAGTCATCTGACGAGACGGAGAATATACCAACAATATTCTCCGCCGAAATAAATTTATTATAACGGCTTAACCGAGTTTGAGACTCCATTTAATTATACTATATATATATATATATATATATATATATATATATATATATATATATATATATATATATAATTCTGTTTATATCAGTAATTCTATTTTTTTTCATAATTTTGTTTCTATTTATCTATCTATCTATCTATCTCTGTCTTTTGTCATTTTTTAAATTTATGCTAATTCATGTAATGTAAGCTGTTCTTAATTCTACATTCCTGCATGTATATATAAACTTATTTGTGGTATTTTTTGCGGAGTAAATGTTAAACGACTAAATCAGATCAACTGTATCAAAGAGTCAAAAGGATTGACTTCCGATTTTCAAGGCTCGGCATCCTCTTTCCGCGTTAAGTTTGAAATGTGGGACTCAGTTCAGGGATTTATATTTTCGGGAAATAAATTTCTCACACTGAAAGTAAAAACGTATAGACCAAAATAACTGAGTGTTTACTTATAAAGGTATAAGAAATATATATATATATATATACACACACACACACACACACACACACATATATATATATATATATATATATATAAGTATTTTGTAATTTGCTTGAAATATGCAACAGATTAATTTATTTTATTATATTGAATTAATTTAGAGGGCTATTTCAATGCGAAATAATAAGTATTTGTGTCTAATTTTTTATAAATGAAAGCGATGTCATTTTTTTTTCTGAAAAAATTGATTAATTTAAAGTTTACGCGACAAATCAGTTGTCATACTTTTACCACCTGAAAATCCTGAAACCTCTGGTAAGGATCGAATTCTATTGAAATTGGGAAACTCGCGATCACTTGACTTTCAGAGTAGCTATAAATATCCAGGAAATTCAAAATAAAAATGATGTCTTTCTCTTTTTTCATGATTCATATATGTCTCACCGAGCAAAAATTTCCCTCCATTCATTTTGAATCCCGCGCGGAAATTCATATCTTGTACTGGCATTTGCGGTTAGCTAATTCTTCTTAATGTGTACAAAATGACATAATTTCCACCGAGCAACAGATAGAACTATTCTTTCTTCTTGTAGAGTCAGGTGGAAATGGTCGACTATTTGAAAGTTCATTTCCGGTTAATTTGTCATTTCCAATCCGGGACAATCCCAAATACGTTTTATCACAATTCTTGACACATGTTCGAATCCAGACATTTATTTTGACAAATCATTGATTATCTAATTATAGCTAAAATTTCTTGTATAGATTCACCATACATCATCCCTTAGTTTATTATTAACTTATATTATGGGTGCTATTTGATGCAATGGTCCATAAGTCAAATGAGCTGATCATATCTAGTGAATTTTATTCTCATCGGGGTTCAGAAGTTAGGATGAATAAATGGTTACTATTAACTTTTTTGCGCTTATTAAGTAGCGTTATTAATTCAAATTATCCATCGCCCCTGTTGCCTGGGCTTAGAATACGTTGACTGAATCTCCTACAGGAGCGTGTGGTTAAGAAAGCGTGTTCTGGGCACGTAGTGACCCAACCCTTCCGTCACGGGCAGGATGAGACACAAAGTCAATTTTAAGCAAAATAAAGTTCATTTAAATTCAGAGTTTTCTTTCTACTTGACTGGTTGCCTTACCAAGGCAAAAGAGCTCAGTATGCCTTACTATTTCACCATTTCTGGAGAAAGAAGCTATGGATTCATGTCTCACTCATGGCAATTTGTGTGAAGTGAAACGCAAACAGCCTCGTCCAGGAATTGAACTCAGTTCGCTAATTCCATTTCTTGCGATCATAACCGTTACTCTAAGAGCGTGTTTGACACTTTGAATATCCAGTTCTGGAACTCTGCTGAGTGAGGAATTACTTCTTCGTTACCATTACTTCCCGGTTCACTCAGACCCAGATTGGTAGTACCTGTTAGGGTACGATCAATGAATAAAATAGAGCTGTTTAGAAATTGTTAGTATTAGATAGGAATATTTATAACTGGATGCAAATTATTTATATTCAGTAGGAATATTTAATATCGAATAACTATGTGCAAACAAATTATTATAGACAAATAAAGAAATGCTATGTAACATTGAAAATATAGTTAGGATTAGGATCAAATATTTACAAATAAATGAAATTTCAGTATTAAATAACCCATATGAAGTTGATATGATGTAAAAACCAAACGAAACCAAACCAAAAACCACCAAACCAAACCAAACCAAATCAAATTACCCAAATATATCTTCACTGTTCGGTCCCAAGTAACCCAAAAGTTGTTTTTTAAAGGCACACCACTTCCTCTTGTAATAAATATAATTAATTAGTTAATGATTTTATTAAGTTTGAACTGTGTCGACACAGAGTCAACGGCGCTTGGCGACTGTCAGTTTATCGTCAATGCGATCTTCGTCTGATGCTCACATCATAGGCAACTGACAATCACCAAATGCCGTTGATACTGTGTCTATCCTATGCTAACACACACACACACACATATATATATATATTTATATATAAATTTTATCCTTGATCTTTTTAAGTCTTCGTATGAATCGTTTGACTTTTGAAGGGAATGAATTTTGGACAGTGCCGTATGTTTCCCAATTTTTTTTTTAGCTTCAAATAAAGCCATCCTCGAGGAAGCAAATTCAATCAAACATGTTCAAAAGTAAAAAGGCTGTGTATACATTCATACATATTCACATACGAGGGTGGGTTGAAAGCTCCTTACATTGAAAAGTTCATATAGGAATGTCTTATCTGTTGTTGATGACTTTTCTGACCAACGAGATAAAAAAAAAACTGCAACACCAATGGAAAAAGGGTGTGGACTGCACGAGGGATTATATTGAAAAAAAATTTTTTTTGTCTGATTTTGTGAGAGTTGTATCTTGGTTAGTTTATAAACTTTTAAGCCGACCCTCAGGTATATATATATATATATATATATATATATATATATATATATATATATATATATATATATATAAGGTCTGTTCGGAAAGTGTTCGTTTATTTATTTTGAACAAAAGAATATTTTATGGTGGACAATAATATCTTAATCTACTTAATCAGCGCTAATTATATTTTTCAAAGCAATGTGTAAAGTCCTATTTCCTGATCAACATCAGCTGCCTTGGCAATTTTTGCTTAATCTTGTTCACACTCAAGTTCCAATATCAATTTTAACTTCAGGAAAAGTTCAAAGTTACAGACAAAAAAAAATCTGAGTAATGTAATTTATATAATACAATACTTTGAAAAAATCTACATAACTTCTGAATAATCACTCGCTTGGTTACGATTCACACACACACACACACACACACACACACACACACACACACACACACACACACATATATATATATATATATATATATATAATCTACTGAATGTGATGTCAACGTTCGCCAAGCGAAAGCGTGGACCATAACTGACAAATCATCGATCAAATAAAAATCTCATCTCTCCGATAAGATAAAAAAAGAAATTCTTCCAAGCTGTAGCTGTGTCAGTACTACTGCATAGATACACCACGTGGATGCTAAAGAAATGCATGCTGAAAAAGAAAGATGGGAACTACACAAGAATGCTAGGTGCCGTTTTGAACTAATCCTCGAAGCAACAATCCACACAAAACAACAGTTGTACGGCCACTTGCCTCACATCTCACAAACCATCCAAGACGAACTTCGTGCTGTCAGCATTACTTGAGGATATATATATATATATATATATGTATATATATATTTGTGCTTGTGTATGTGTATTCATACATATATGTATAAATACACACATATATGTATATATGTACAGACACAAACAGAAACACACACACACACACGCACACACACACACACACACACACACACATATATATATATATATATAACATACCCATATGTGTATATTCATTTACTGAATGATAAGTATATATATATATATATATATATATATATATATATATATATATATACTTTTCGTTCATTTAATGGATATGTTACATCACTAGTTCATTTTTCGTCTCTTTTATCGCATATCAACTCTTTTTTAAAAACTTCATAAGAAATTTTCCTCGCGACAACCTTTCTATTGACGATGACCTAAGGTCAAAACTAGATGAGAATTAGTTGAGAACAATAAAAAAATACACAAAAAAAGAAATATTTCTATTTGTCTTATCACTTTTGTTCATCTCTACAGATATGTATATATATATAGTCGATTATATTATATACATGTCTGTGCGTGTATGTGTGTGTTCGTGTATTCGACTATGTGTATCTAAGGAGAGAAATGCATACGTGTTTCATGAATCTGCATGAGCGTGTATTTATTCACGTATACATTAGTACCAACACATTTTTGTTAACACACACACACACACACACACACACACACACACACACACATAGAAACATGAAATGCCGTCAAAGTATAAGAAACAGACAGTAAACTGAAAAGAGAATTCCCATGACCAATGTCATTTAATGATGTTCGGCGTCCTGACAAATGCATCTTTAAAAGTGTCCGACAAGAATTTAAATCGTTTGACAGTGAATCATTGAAAGAAGAGAGGCCAAAGGTCAAACTTTTATTTTGTCTTTATCACATTCACAGTGACCAGTCTTTTTGGCCTTTCTCCATGTATCCAACCCCGCCTTTTCTCACTCACATCGTCACTAAGTCTTCTCTATCTTTGACCCCTTTGTCTTTTTAGCGATGGAAATATTCAAAGGACGTTGACATGTCACTCATAAAACTGAACTATGCATCAACGATCAAGCTTTACCTTGAGATAAGTATTTATATTTGTTGCTCAACAACAATAAATTCTATGTATTACTGTTTCTTTTCTTTTCTTTTCTTTTCTTCTTCTTTCAATCCAGACGCGTGTTTTTGTGTCGATACGTCCCTGAATTCCTACATAAAAAATATAGGGGGTGTCCTCGTGGTGTAATGGTTAAAGCGATGGACTGCCGAATCGTAGTAAGCGAGTTCGTACTCCAGTCGCGCTATTACGTTCACTTTCGGGCAAATACCCAAGGGAAAGGTACACCCCCCTTACCCTCCCAGTTATTGGTTAAATAGTACCACTACTATTCTTTTTGGGGATAATGGCTTTGGCATTAAATGACCTACAAAGGTTGATATGTTATTAAACCAAAGAAACCAAACCAAATAAAGAATATATGTAAGTACAATTGTAGGTGGACATAGAGTAGCATTCATCGGCAATTCGAGTTGAAAACCTGAATGTGGCTGTTTGCATTTCCTTTTGTGCTAATGCCCTTGAGAAAAAACATAATTCCGTCTTTTCTCCCTCCAGTAATGGGTAAATAGTCGAGCAAGCTAGGCTCTTAAGCCCTCTATATAGGCAAATTAACCTAGAAGGAAAACTGAATTCAAATTGAATATTAAAGTAGTAACTTGTCGCGTTAAGTCAAGAATCGAAGTGAACATCCTCTAAATATGATAATTCACCAGATGTTGAGTGTATTTGTGTTCTATTTATATTTCATGATCCCCTTTTTATAATCTGTATTTTTTTTAGAGATCTCTGTAGATCTTATATATAGTATTGTATAATGTATAATCTAATATCCATTATTAGCAAAATTGACTAATGTTTTCCACATCGCTGGTCACAATGCGCTTCCATTTCATTCTTAATCTTACTCTTCTTCTCCATGTTGGCCGGAATCACAAGACAATTTTATCTTTCCATCATCGTGGTCGTTTCCTGTCTCTCGGATATCACTCGACAGCTGGACGGATTGACTTCTTGTCTTTAGGCCCTCGCGACGTGTCCAGCAAAACAAAACTACTGCTTTCGGTTTTGTTCCGTGATCTCATCCTTCACTCCGCTCCGCTCTTAGCTCTACGAGAAATACAACCTATCTTGTCAGGATTTGAACTCGGGCCGCCGTGTCCATTTCTTACGACGATAGCAATTGCATCACGAGAGTCTCTCTCTCTCTCTCTATATATATATATATATATATGTGTGTGTGTGTGTGCGTGTGTGTGAGTGTATAGTGCCAAAATTTTGCAACAAAAATTTCTTAAAATCGTAAAATCTTTACATCATTCAATACACGAAAATGTTGAACAATATCAGAATATACTACTGGTTATAAAAAATGAAAGGCAAGGTAAAAACTCATGACTTCGAGTTTTGCGGCTACAATCATCTTAATACAAATGATCTACACGATCGTAGCCGTGAAACACTGAGTCGAGAGTTTTTACGCTGTGTTAGTGTATATATATATATATATATATATATATATAATACGTAAGTCTTTGATGGTATCAGCCTTTATGAAGGATAATGAGTTATTGGGTGTATGATTGTATTTGTCTTTGAGTGTGTTTTTATGAGATGTGTCTGTATATATTTTTTTGTTAAAACGGACATTTTAGCTTGATTTGTAATAGTTTTTATATTGAACGTTTGAATGCATTCGACGGAGACCCACACCATTTTTCACTCACTCACTCACTCTCTCTCTCTCTCTCTCTCTCTCTCTCTCTGTATACATATCTACGAATATGTGTGTGTGTGTGTGTTGACACTGTGCAACGGCATACATTTTGCTTTTTCACATCATCACAGCTTCGCCAAGAAAGATGGCGTCAGTTGGTCGGCGGTCAAGTATAGAAAACACATTTTCTTTTAACCTTTCTCACTCCCAGGCTGGGGCCACCTGTTTTTTTTTTTTTTGTTTGTTTGTTTTTTTTTATTGTTTCATAATCTGCTTTCTCACGTACACATATTTGTTTGTATAAGCGCTAATATCTATCTATCTATCTATCTATCTCGTAATCTTCATTTCACTACTTATTTCTCTTTCACGCTTTCTCCCAGTGTTTCTAAAATTGCATGATGGGAAAAATGTAAATTTTATTCTCCATTTTTATTTTATCATTTTACTTCTTTTATCTAAAAAAATCATTCTATTTTTAGGATTCTATTTCTTATTTCATTTTATTACCTCATGTATCACCACAAATCACTCCATCGTTGCCATAACTCCCACCCAGATCCACCCTGACCAAAATGATCATATTCACCACCCCCTCCGCTCGGGCAGGATATGACACAAGGTCAAATTTTAAAGCGGAGTTTAACAGGTTTTAATTCAGAGTTTTCCTTCTCCTAGACTAGTTGCCTCACCAAGGCTGAAGAACCCAGTGTGCCCTACTATTTACCCATAGCTGGAGGGAGAATAATTGGATTCATACCTTTCCCAAGGGTATTAGTGCTATGTGAAATGCAATCAGTCTCGTCCATGATTTTGAACTCGTGTCGCCGTGTCCATTTCCTACGACGATAACCATTATACCACGGGCACCTCCTCAAAGTGATAGGGTCCCACCTATGAACTAAAATAGATCTGTTTCAAAAGTATTTGATAGGAATTTTCGAAACCATATAAATGTGCAAATTATTAGTATTAAGAACAATTACATAAAGTTGTGATCATTTACAAATAATAGTATTTCACATAGCACTAATACCCTTGGGAAAAGTATGAATCCAATTATTCTCCCTCCAGCTATGGGTAAATAGTAGGACAGATTGGGTTCTTCAGCCTTGGTGAGGCAACTAGTCTAGGAGAAGGAAAACTCTGAATTCAAACCAGTTAAACTCCGCTTAAAAATTGACCTTGTGTCATATCCTGCCCGAGCGGAGGGGTTGGGTAAATATGATTATTATGAGTTACTCGAAACCATATAACTGTTTACAAAAAAAATTAACTTCGGCACGAAATAACCCAACAGAGGTTGACATGCCGTGAAGCAAGCAACCAAGCCTAACCTAAACAAACGTAATATTAACATCCAATGCTGAATTTAGATCTAAACTATATAAAACTAAGAGTAGTATTTTTAAATAATCATATCATCTACACTTATTTCAGGAACTTTTTGAAGCCACTGCATATTGAGACCTTATACTTGTTTAACTTATACCTAATTTCTTATTTTATTTTCTTATTTTTTCTGAACCACTAGAGTGCCTAGTTTGTACACTGGCTATATCGCTTATAGAGGAGTAAAACATCTCTAAAAAAAAAGTGGTATTCTCGGTATGACACTTAGCAGCATCTAATGTTTAGGGTCCTGTTCTGGATATATTGGGAGCGTGGAGTACATCTTTGTTGCCATTATTCCCAGTTCCACTCTGTCCTGAAGTGGTTGTACCTGTTAGGGTCACTTGTATAGTTAAAGTAGATCTGTTTAAAAATGATTCGTATGTAATGTGCAATGTTCCGTGTACAACCCCCACCCAAAAAAAACCCTCTAAGAAACAAGTACAGAGATAAAATAATTCTAGACGGATTGACATTTTGTTAAAATTAATCAATTAATCATGTCACCACATGCTTTTTAGATTATAACTGTTAGTTTTACAAAATAGATTATTGTTATCTTAATATATATATATATATATATAGTGTCATTCACAGACAGACCTGTTTCGTTCTATCAGAACTCTTCAGTGTGGCTAGACAGGCTAGATTCCCGAAGCTGGGATCGAAACCTAAGTTCAGGCAGAAAGAAGAGCCCTAGTTGAACAATTTTCTTATGGCATCACACAACCACTTATAAAACTAGAAAAATTAATTCAGATTTCTATTTTAATTTCTGACTAGGTAAAGCCCATACAAAAAGGAAAGGCGCGCAACAAATTTAAAATCTGGATTTGGCTTAGAATCACACACACACATATATATATATATATATAAGGGTCGTTCCCCCTTTTCCCTTTTCTTCCTTTTCTTTTCTTTATTTCTTTATTTTTTTTATCTTCATTCTTTATTTTTTTTTCATATAAAAGGTTTAATTATATTTGGTGATTTCGTTGCCCCCAAAAGAATGTTAGCCATCTAATGAGGCGGAAAATAAAAAAAAATCTCGTCGAAATAAATCTATAATAGCACTATATCTGCGGTTGAGATTTCTTCCATTTATGTTTCAGATATATATATATATATATATATATATATATATATATATATATATCGAGAGAGAGAGAGAGAGAGAGAGAGAGAGAGAGAGAGAGAGAGAGAGAGAGAGAGAGTAGCATTTAATTATAGAACTGTAGAACTAAATTTAAGAAAATAAAAATAGGCTGTAATTAACAATTGAAATATACGTCTATAATGGACATATCCTGTAAATATATGTACAGATTATTCACATTCTTTGAGATTATTCACTTCTAGTTATTTTCTTTTTTTCTTTTTTGATTCATTGTTAGTTTGACAGTTTGTTTCTTTTTTCCTCGACTAGCAACAAAGAAACGGAATGCGAACTCTCTTTCCTTTTTGATTGAATGGATATTTTAGGTCGAACACGTGACACGTTATTTATCTGACATCAAAAGAAAACCGAGGGAAAAACGAAGACAGCACTAACAAATGGCAAACAAAAAAAAAGCGCCCATTTATTTGCAAATGATTCCATACCAGCATACTATTCCATGAGCCCTTAGTATTCAACTCGTAAATCCAATACGCATTTTTGAAGGGGGTTCTTAGCCTTTTCTATTCATTTTCGCCTTCATATTCCAAAAATAAAATTGGATAAATACATATATTTATTTTTGGTCTTTCACATATTCACACTGAAATTATTTGTGTATAACACGCACTTTTTCAGATTTTAAGCCAAAAAGCTTGGGATGTATATTTTACTCAAGAACAAAATATATCTTTTTTCGGCCACGTGGATCATTATTCTCGGGGAGTATTTTTTTTTTCTGATTTTTGTAGTCGAAAGTTCATCATCATCATCATGTCGTGCCATCAGCACGGATATCCCTGACCCGCTCTCGAAACCCCTCCTTGTCGTCCATTGCTTCCGGCAGGTCTTTAGGGCTACATCCCGTATCGGCACAGAGCTGCTGTATGTAGGTTCGAGCTGGTCGTTCTGCTTTTGCTTGTCCATGTGAGGGGGTCCACTGGAGTACATTACTTATGAGCTCGTCCCTACTTCTCCAGCAGTGTCCCACATGTCTGGTTCGTCTAATTTTGATAGTTTTCGTGATAGGTGGTCGGTGGCCGTACAGCTGCTGCTTTGTGGGGTACTGCCTCCTGGACTTATTCAATATTGTTCGCAACATTCTTGTGTAGTTGCCGTCAAGCTTTTTCTCCATATGTTTAGTTAACGTCCAAAACGAATGTATATTATACACAACTAATTACGGTATCAAAAGTGCTCGTTTTTATTGTATAATGTTTCACAAAAAAAAAAAAAAAATCCAAGTATCATTGGTTTAAAAGAAAATTAACTTTCTACTAAAAATTGATAGGGATGTATTTTTAAGAAGCAATATATGCATTGCTTGCCTTATGAAAAAAATGCGGACAAAATCAAAAATATATTTATTAAATTCTCAAGTTCCCAAACGGCGAATACAGTGTTGGGGTTTGATTTGAAAAAAAAAAACAAAAAAAAAACAGGAAATAGTCTCCAGATGATTGAGGAGGTTGAGGTATCACAGAATACACTTGATGGTAAAAACAAACGAAAACGAAACCCCCCCCCCAAAAAAAAACAACCCAAAAAACGAAATATTCTTGTATTCGGTTTTTGTGAATCACCGAATCAAAAAGAAAAAAACCCAAAACATTTAAGATCTAAATCCACGCGAATTCTGGGAGGCAAAGATGAATCGAATGTTTTTCACTTTTGTTCAAAGACGATATTGATTAGTTGATTATCAATGAGGGTTGCCTAAATGAAAATTGGGGCTGTAGAATACGCCGACTGCACCTCTGCAGAGGGGTAAGACCCCCAATGAGTGTCCTGGATATGACATTAAACAATCTGATGGTGAGGTTCCAGTGATGCAGGAGCTTTGGGGAATGCGGAATACCTCTGCATTGCCATTGCTCCCAGGTTCACTCTGGCCCGACGTGGTAGTACCTGATAGGGCCCTATCTATGGGTTAAATAGAACTAATGGCATACTTATGCTAAACTGAATTGTTTGACTAAACTGAATAGGTTGAAATAGAAATGTTTTTGATAATTAAACCATACTTACATTTAAACTGCATGCTCATCTGAATTATTTTACACTAAACAGAATTGTTTTATATAGAAATGTTTTGACATTTAACTGTGTGTAAACAAAATCTGTACTTATTCTAAACTGAATTAGCTAAATTAGAACTGTTTGACTAAAGTAAATAGCTTGAAATAGAATTCTTTTGACTATTAAACTGTGTACTAATGCTAAACTGAATTCTTTGAAATAGAAATGACTATTTTCATAAAAATGGATTTGGCGTAAAATGATCTACAAAGGTTGATATACCATAAAACCCAAACAACTAACCAACCTAAATGAAAAATATAATGAAAACTTCTCAGTCAAACCAAGACGAAAAATAACCTTGTTTTTAAATTTTGATTTTATTGAAGGTTTAAAGAAACCTAATAAGCGATGTGATGCATTGAACTGTAAGATGTAATATATGGAATTGCATGTAAGTCGAGAATTTTTCTGTGCCCACTAATAAGTATTTAGATGCTAGTTATAGTGTAGTGGTACATAAGCGACCCTCATATGTTGGTGTTTTTGTTGAGAGTTTGGTACTTGTGATCTTGATCCGACTAGAAAAGAAAATTTTAGGGTATCATTTGTACAGGTAACTATTCTAACAAACTGTTGTGGGTTCAATCCTCAATTGGTGCTCTTACTGAGGCTTAAAGTAAGAAGTTGAAGTAGCGGAAGAAAACTTTATAAGTCAATGAAAAACATATCGTAGCAATCGGTCAAGTCAAATTTAACAGAAAAGATGTATCCTTTCTTACTGTGCTTTATTAAGAGTAACTTGTTTAACTGTGATAATGTAAAACAAGCTTTTAATAAATGAGGCGGATGGAGTGAATTTCCCACAATAAACCTTACTTCAAACAAAAGTACGTCACCAGCGATATCACAATTCCCTTAGTTATATACTCAATGATTATTAAATAATCCTCATTTAATTTTAAGTAGCAGCTTATTTATCAATGATAAAGTTATTAAAGTCTAGCGGAGTAAGATTTGTCTCAAAACAGTCCATGTTATAAATGCGATATCTATTCAACCTCCCACCTGGTCAGATTTGACACTAGGTCTTCTTTAATGGAGTGGTAGGCACACACAAATCGAGACTTGAGCGTGGATATCACAAAAATGCATGATCTCCCCGGTATTACACATTCTGAGGCGCCTTAGGCACCAAAAAACAAACTTAGCCCTACCAGGCAGGTATAGCCTGGGGAGGATATTTTTCCAAGTCATATTTAACATTTTATTGTGGGGGGACGGGGCATGCACTAATCAAGACTCGTGTGTGGACGTCACAGAAAATGCTTGATCATCTCGACATTCTCCATTTTGGGGTGATTCAGGCAAAACTTATATACTTGCACATGGAAGGTGTATATTTTTGCTGAAATGTACAAAACGATACGTACCGATCTCTTAATACATAGTTGAACGGATGCATTAACGAAATATACTGAATAATGAAAAAATATTCGCATTCGATATATATATATATATATATATATATATATATATATCATTAAAAACAGGAAAAATAATAAATATACTCCATTATAAATTTCTCTGACGAAAGAAACAAGCTGGAAATATACACGTATATAAGAACAAAATAAATAAATTAAAAAAATACAAAACTCTTCGTTGACCAAAAATATCTTTACTTATATTAATCAGCCGTGTATTGAGCACTCCCTTTGGATTATTTTGTTGAAGTTTTTTACAGACTTAATTGATACAGTATATATATATATATATATATATATAGTCATCCACGGACAGACTGTTTCGTTCTATCAGAATTCTTCAGTGTGGCTAGAAACGTATATATATATATATATATATATATATATGTGTGTGTGTATCAGAAAAATTTCTCATTATATATATATAATGAGAAATTTTTCTGATCGAATATATATGCACACACACACACACACACACACACACACACACACACACACACACACACATATATATATATATATATATATCAGTGGGGTGTCCAGAAAAATATGCCGAGATAAGCAAATAGTACTGTTATGATCTTGCAGATGGAATTCAAGATAACAACCAAGATTAACAAGATCTATGATCATAAGTAATAAATTCAACTGAAACAGAATAAAAATACTTGTTCATGATACAATAGGTGGATATATTTAGTTGTTGGGACACGTTTGTGTGTTATTTCTTTATAATGCCACCTGAATGTATATTGAGCATATAAAATATTAAGTGCTCTTGTCTTTCTTTCTGTGTAATTCAGTGTAAGTATATCATAGATATACAAATGTTAATATTAGTCCTTGTTGTGTGGGGAATCGACTTAATAGCTTCCTTAGCGCCCAACGTCCCAATAGTTGGAATAAAAATTTTTTACAAAAAAAAATGTTCTTAAAAACGATTACCACCAAATGGAAATTGACGATGAGTTTTAAAAAATCACTAGCACAACCCATTACCCCATAGGCTTGCTTCAATGAATCGCATGCCTTACATGTAGCAAGTGACGTATTTCATGTTCTGAGAAAGGACGGAAAAATGATATCAAGATGATATATGTTTGGGTGTAAAGAATGAAGAAGATTTGTACAAATAAAAAAAACACAACACACACACACACACACACACACACACACACACACACACACACACACACACACACACACACAGAGCTGTATATCAAACAGATAAAGAATGGTCAGTATGTCTATAAAGAAAATGAGTATTCAATTGTGACAAAATATCATTGACGGATTCCAAATTTCCAAAGATGGTATTTCGCCAAATCCAAATTTGACAAAGAAAATATTAGATGCGTCAGCTCCCATAAAGAGAAATATTCATAGATCTCAGAGAGAGAGAGAGAGAGAGAGAGAGAGAGAGAGAGAGAGAGAGAGAGAGAGAGGGGGGGATAGGAAGAGGTCAAAGAAACAGAAAATAAAACATTATACAACTAACACATATTAGTAGGTATTATCTATGGCCAAAGTCCATGGCATTGAAACTTAAACCAAAACTTTACTGTCTTTCATTACTTCCTTTTCCGCGCACTGTCCTAGTCAATCTGGAAAGGGTCCTGTTCCAGTTTATTTGGGATAGACGGGCCCTTTTGGTGTATCGACAGATCTGTCGGCTGCACTCATCCGAAGATGGCCAAGGAGTACTGTGTGAGGAGGCGTGTAGCTACACTTTGCGTCTCTGTTTCCTAGATCTGATGTGTGCACAGGTGACTTCCGGAAAGAAGACGCCAGGAAAGCTTTTCCGTCGTTGAGAAGTACGCACTCAAATGTTGGGGAGATCCGCCGTTCCCAGGAAACGAGTGCTCCTTCTATTGCGAAGGTCTGCATATTCTAAGAGTTCTCTCTCGGTTGCAGACTGGTCTCTCTGACAGCAGGCCGTTCCGAGTAAGGCGTTATATTGAACGTTATTGACGGGGGCCATACGAGATGAAATCCATGTGACGAAGGAGAAGGGTCACTTATTGTAATCGTTGGCCCCCAGGATGAAGTGCCTCAATAACGACCAGGCATCTCTTACCTGGCTGTTGATCCGGAACGCCCTCAACGTGGACAAGAGGGTGTTTACTGTGCGTTTGGCAGTTTCGCCAGTACATCCGGTATGGTGATATAGGAAAGTCAATCTCGCGCATCTTCTTTCACTGCTCAACTGTGCGGCCGCTGTGCAAGCTTCTAGAAAGTTACATGGTTCGCGTATTGAAGGAAAAGTTGTTTTTCCTGGAAGCCAATTTTGTGTGCAGCAATATGGTTCCGTCGTTAAACAGGTCGGAACATTATACATTTCTCCGTTTACTGGGCGTTTTGCGAGTCGTGATGTGGACGACGCGACCGAAGGAGTTTCACGAAGGCAAATCTTTTTCCCTTCAGACGTTGGTCGCTTTTTAAAAGCACCAAATTAAAACCAAAATCCTGTCTGAGAGAGAAAGACTCTCTTCCCTGTAATCCAGCAGAAGGTGGGTAAATGTTGCATGCATGTGTCACGTGATAAGTGCCGGCCTTGAATTCTTAAAAGAATATTACGCACTTGAAAGATCATTGACAATCTTTCACAGTTAAGTTAGATAAATAATTTTTTTTGTCTTGTTTTTGTAAAAACAGTTTATCTTAGTTAGAATAGCTCATTAGTCCGTTTTAAAAATAATTTTTAGTCCCTGTTTTTGTTTTTTTGTTTTTTCCTCTTCCCACTCCCGTTAGATTACAGAAATTTGAGTTCCCTGGATGTGCTAGTTAAGGTGATTATCCCACCCTCACCGGCACTATTTTTCGACTGGTGGACTAGCTTTTCCGCCATTATAGTCGGTGAGGAAGGAGGGCCCTAATAATAACTAATCCTTTCTTTTTAAAAAAATTGCATGTATTTAGATTTTTTCCTTTCATCTGTATATTTTTCATGGGAATCCTTATATATATTTACCAACCCCTCCGCTCGGGCAGGATATGACACAAGGTCAATTTTTTAAGCGGAGTTTAACAGGTTTTAATTCAGAGTTTTCCTTCTCCTAGACTAGTTGCCTCACCAAGGCTGAAGAACCTAGTCCGTCCTACTATTTACCCATAGCTGGAGGGAGAATAATTGGATTCATACCTTTCCTAAGTGTATTAGTGCTATGTGAAATGCAATCAGTCTAGTCCAGGATTTGAACCCGTGTCGCTGTGTCCAGTTCCTACGACGATAACCATTACACCACGGGAATCCTTATACAGATATATGTATTTTTGTAATTAATTTTAAAAGAAAATTCCCCCTCTCTCTCTCACATTTATGTAAATATGGGATTAAGTTAGAGATTCATAGAGCAATTGACTCGCTTTGGGTGGCTATAGTACGAAAGACTTTTTGAATAGTTATGTTGTTGTTGTGAATGCATCACTTAAGTTCGTATCGGGTCAGTAAATGCAACTAGTTTCGTTAAAAGTTTGGATTGTAATGACCAGCCTCACCCTCCCCATTTTTACAGCTTTGTGCCGCATTTGTAAAATATTTTACAAAAAAAATATTAGCTAGCTAGATTAGTAAACCTTCAGGAGTAAGTTCGTTTCACTAGTTGCTCCATTCATTCAACCTTGTGCCACATCTCAGCAAAAATGCTTCGTAAATTTCAAAGGGTTAGCAAGCTTGACTAGCAAGCCTTCACGAGTAAGTTTGAGTCTCACTGGATGCTCCATTCATTCAACCTTATGCCACATCTCAGCAAAAATGCTTCGTAAATTTCAAAGGGTTAGCAAGCTTGACTAGCAAGCCTTCACGAGTAAGTTTGAGTCTCACTGGATGCTCCATTCATTCAACCTTGTACCACATCTCAGCAAAAATGCTTCGTAAATTTCAAAGGGTTAGCAAGCTTGACTAGCAAGCCTTCACGAGTAAGTTTGAGTCTCACTGGATGCTCCATTCATTCAACCTTATGCCACATCTCAGCAAAAATGCTTCGTAAATTTCAAAGGGTTAGCAAGCTTGACTAGCAAGCCTTCACGAGTAAGTTTGAGTCTCACTGGATGCTCCATTCATTCAACCTTATGCCACATCTCAGCAAAAATGCTTCGTAAATTTCAAAGGGTTAGCAAGCTTGACTAGCAAGCCTTCACGAGTAAGTTTGAGTCTCACTGGATGCTCCATTCATTCAACCTTGTACCACATCTCAGCAAAAATGCTTCGTAAATTTCAAAGGGTTAGCAAGCTTGACTAGCAAGCCTTCACGAGTAAGTTTGAGTCTCACTGGATGCTCCATTCATTCAACCTTATGCCACATCTCAGCAAAAATGCTTCGTAAATTTCAAAGGGTTAGCAAGCTTGACTAGCAAGCCTTCACGAGTAAGTTTGAGTCTCACTGGATGCTCCATTCATTCAACCTTGTACCACATCTCAGCAAAAATGCTTCGTAAATTTCAAAGGGTTAGCAAGCTTGACTAGCAAGCCTTCACGAGTAAGTTTGAGTCTCACTGGATGCTCCATTCATTCAACCTTATGCCACATCTCAGCAAAAATGCTTCGTAAATTTCAAAGGGTTAGCAAGCTTGACTAGCAAGCCTTCACGAGTAAGTTTGAGTCTCACTGGATGCTCCATTCATTCAACCTTGTACCACATCTCAGCAAAAATGCTTCGTAAATTTCAAAGGGTTAGCAAGCTTGACTAGCAAGCCTTCACGAGTAAGTTTGAGTCTCACTGGATGCTCCATTCATTCAACCTTATGCCACATCTCAGCAAAAATGCTTCGTAAATTTCAAAGGGTTAGCAAGCTTGACTAGCAAGCCTTCACGAGTAAGTTTGAGTCTCACTGGATGCTCCATTCATTCAACCTTGTACCACATCTCAGCAAAAATGCTTCGTAAATTTCAAAGGGTTAGCAAGCTTGACTAGCAAGCCTTCACGAGTAAGTTTGAGTCTCACTGGATGCTCCATTCATTCAACCTTATGCCACATCTCAGCAAAAATGCTTCGTAAATTTCAAAGGGTTAGCAAGCTTGACTAGCAAGCCTTCACGAGTAAGTTTGAGTCTCACTGGATGCTCCATTCATTCAACCTTGTACCACATCTCAGCAAAAATGCTTCGTAAATTTCAAAGGGTTAGCAAGCTTGACTAGCAAGCCTTCACGAGTAAGTTTGAGTCTCACTGGATGCTCCATTCATTCAACCTTATGCCACATCTCAGCAAAAATGCTTCGTAAATTTCAAAGGGTTAGCAAGCTTGACTAGCAAGCCTTCACGAGTAAGTTTGAGTCTCACTGGATGCTCCATTCATTCAACCTTATGCCACATCTCAGCAAAAATGCTTCGTAAATTTCAAAGGGTTAGCAAGCTTGACTAGCAAGCCTTCACGAGTAAGTTTGAGTCTCACTGGATGCTCCATTCATTCAACCTTGTACCACATCTCAGCAAAAATGCTTCGTAAATTTCAAAGGGTTAGCAAGCTTGACTAGCAAGCCTTCACGAGTAAGTTTGAGTCTCACTGGATGCTCCATTCATTCAACCTTGTACCACATCTCAGCAAAAATGCTTCGTAAATTTCAAAGGGTTAGCAAGCTTGACTAGCAAGCCTTCACGAGTAAGTTTGAGTCTCACTGGATGCTCCATTCATTCAACCTTGTACCACATCTCAGCAAAAATGCTTCGTAAATTTCAAAGGGTTAGCAAGCTTGACTAGCAAGCCTTCACGAGTAAGTTTGAGTCTCACTGGATGCTCCATTCATTCAACCTTATGCCACATCTCAGCAAAAATGCTTCGTAAATTTCAAAGGGTTAGCAAGCTTGACTAGCAAGCCTTCACGAGTAAGTTTGAGTCTCACTGGATGCTCCATTCATTCAACCTTATGCCACATCTCAGCAAAAATGCTTCGTAAATTTCAAAGGGTTAGCAAGCTTGACTAGCAAGCCTTCACGAGTAAGTTTGAGTCTCACTGGATGCTCCATTCATTCAACCTTGTACCACATCTCAGCAAAAATGCTTCGTAAATTTCAAAGGGTTAGCAAGCTTGACTAGCAAGCCTTCACGAGTAAGTTTGAGTCTCACTGGATGCTCCATTCATTCAACCTTATGCCACATCTCAGCAAAAATGCTTCGTAAATTTCAAAGGGTTAGCAAGCTTGACTAGCAAGCCTTCACGAGTAAGTTTGAGTCTCACTGGATGCTCCATTCATTCAACCTTGTACCACATCTCAGCAAAAATGCTTCGTAAATTTCAAAGGGTTAGCAAGCTTGACTAGCAAGCCTTCACGAGTAAGTTTGAGTCTCACTGGATGCTCCATTCATTCAACCTTATGCCACATCTCAGCAAAAATGCTTCGTAAATTTCAAAGGGTTAGCAAGCTTGACTAGCAAGCCTTCACGAGTAAGTTTGAGTCTCACTGGATGCTCCATTCATTCAACCTTGTACCACATCTCAGCAAAAATGCTTCGTAAATTTCAAAGGGTTAGCAAGCTTGACTAGCAAGCCTTCACGAGTAAGTTTGAGTCTCGCTGGATGCTCCATTCATTCGATCTACAGATTTGAAATCAAATATCTGGGGTACCAAATTTTAAAAGATGGTATATCACCAAAGCGAGATTTGATATGTTTGGGTGTCAAAATTTGATTTCTGAATACAGAGTTGCAAGGCTGTAAAGTTTGGTAATAAATAAGATCTTATGATAACCGTTCTGATTGTTAAATATTTAAGTAGAGATAATAAAATCGTGTTTTTTTTTTTTTAGTTTTGAAGAAAATTAATTAATTGACCTGGAGATGTCAACCATAGTTGTCTCTTCCAGAATCAGCCATCTATATATTTAAAAAGCTTCCACCCTATATCCCCCCAGCTATGTTATATTTCCGTTTGATTTCTTTGTTTAATGGTATATCAACCATCATGGGTAGAACCATCCTTGTAGAAGAATAATGATGCTAATTGACCCATAACCCGGGGGAATAAGAAGGTTTATACTTTTCACAGCGATATTAATCCGAAAGTGAACATAATAGCTCGACTGGAGTTCGAACTCGCTTGCTTCGAGGTCCCAGTCCTGCACTTTAACTACTTCCTCACGTTATATTTTAATAGAACTTCGTTCAGCTATGACCTCGTTCGTTTTTCCTCAGAGATGGAACGTTGACATGTACTGGGTCAGATTGAACTTAGGAGAAATGGCACTGAAGGGGTACTCAACACTACACAGGGCTCCAGAACAAGAGCCTCATCACCAGATGCAATGTCATACCAAAGGCCCTTTTTTAAAGGAGGTATTACTCTTTTGCAGAGGATATAGCCGGCGTATTCTGATTCCCGTCAATCGGGCGGTGAGCAGACTGAAAGCAAAGTGGTCTGATTCCGGAGTATTATACTGTTGTTTTTTTTAAATTCTTTCTAGTAGGTCAGATCTTCGTAAATGCCAAAGGCTGTACGTATTGGCATTAACAAGTCATATATCCTCGCTACGTGTTCTCTAAGCAAGAAAGAAAAAAGCCAGCTAAGTAAGAAAGGAATTTGATTTTTTAGGAAAAAAAAAAGCTCTTTTGCCATAGCCCAGTGAGAAAAGGAACCAAAAACTTAATGAATCATCGGTAAAGAGTCATAAAGAAAAAATGTCTTTGTTGTTGGCGATAAGAAATATTTTACTTTTATTGTTGACTAATTGTTGGGCAGTTCAAGTTTTTAAGCCACCCAAGAAGTAATTTGATTGGATAGAATCAATGGACGCCTGTTGGTTGACTTTTAAGTTAAGGAAAGAAATAATCTTTTTTTTTCGCTGTGTAGGTCAAAGGAGTTAACAGATAAGCCGTTCTTACTTTGATAAAGAGATCAACAAAATAATTCAAGGTTGAGAGAGAGAACGAGAGAGAGGAAGGAGGGAGAGAGAGAGAGAGGAAGGAGGGAGAGAGAGGGGGGCTGAAATAAATAGATTAAAGATAGAGGAAGAAAGGAGGAAAAGAATGAGAACATTTGGCGAAAACGGCTCGAGAAATAAAGATAACCCTGAAGATGATGAATATGCTAATAATTGTCTTGAATACAAGAGAAGAAAAAAATATCTTGAATACAAGAAAAGAAAAAATGTCTTGGATACAAGAAAAGAAAATTAAAAAAAAAGAAGCTAAAAAGATTATCGAAAGAAAATTATTCAAACAAATAAATATTCATTTAAAAGAATAAATTAAATAAAGCAAGAAAGAAAACCACCGAAGAATAATATACTAGCTAAAGTAGTCATCTACGCCGGTTACGTATTTATCCAACCCCTAAACCAAAGGCAGGATGTGACATAAGATTAATTTTAAGCAGGATAAAACTGATTTGGATTCAAAGTTTTCATTCACCTAGTCTGATTGCCTTTTTAAGGTTAAAGAAACCAGTTTGAACGACAATTAACTAATAGCTTTTTATCTACGGATGGATTCGTTCCAGTCTCTCGGGCATAAACACAGTGTGAAACATAAACAGCCTCGTCCAGGGTTTGAAATCGGGTCGCGGATTCCATTTTTCACGATAATAACCGTTAAGTGACTAGGAGTAAATTCTCTATTGGTACCGAGAACAGTTTATATATATATATATATATATATATATATATATATATATATATATATATATATATATATATATACGTGGTGCATTCCATAAGTTTCCAGACTTTTTTGTACCGGCATTTAAAATTGTCGTAGACTCATGAAAATTCAGTATGTTTTTACTATGCATCATATGAGATGACAGACCAATTTTTATGGTTTCAGCTTCAAATGAACAGCTACAGCAGGAATTGGAATACACCCTACTAAAGCCTGATTGTCACTACTGGTGAATTTCAAAAATGCAATCCGGACGTGTGGACACTTTAGAAGATCGATATGCAATAAAATTCTGTTTTAAACTTGGAAAAATGCCACAGAAACGTATGAAATGCTTCAGACTGCTTTTTGAACAACTTGCATGAATCGAGCATCAGTTTTTGACTGGCATAAGAGATTCAAGGAAGGCAGGGAGTCTGTGAGGGATGATGAGAGGTGTGAGAGGAGTAGGAAGTCAATACACCAGAGTTGATTGGCCAAAGGGTTAGGGTTACTATGTAAGGGTGTTCAGGAAGAGAATCCTAGGGAAGAGGCCAGCACTCTTCAAATCGGGTCAGTGGCATTTCTACCAGGACAATGCACCAGTTCACAACTCCATCCTTGTCACTGACTATTTGACCAAGATGGGCATCAAGACAGTTTCTCACCCTCCCTATAGTCCAGACCTTGCTCCCTGTGACCTTTGGTTATCCCCTAAGCTCAAAGGCTGTCGTTATGAGACAATTGAGGAGATGAAAGAGGCTGTGACGAAGGTCATTGACACGCTCACACAAGAGGACTTCCATGGGGTCTTCCAGAAGTTGTTGGAATGGTACAACAAGTGCATTGCAGCCGGAAGAGATTACTTCGAAGGGGACAAGAGTTTCATGTGTGTACTATCAATAAAAGTGCTCATTCGAAAAAAGTCTGGAAACATATTTAATGATCCTCGTATATATTTTTTTTTCCAAAAAAGAAATTAACAGGACTTCATCAGATTCAACACTAAACGTGTTGGATCTGATGAAGTCCTGTTATTTTTTTAGAGCATTGATTTATATCAATGCTTTTTACAGGATGGGAATAGATTTATTATCTTAATGTGACCGATTGTGGTTTTTTTGGAGGAAAAAATTATTTCCTCTATGGGTTTTATTTACATTGAGCTCTTTACCAGGAATATTTGAATTTAATATTCTATTTTTTAATATTTTATTTATCCTGATTGGAATTATTCCCTATTTTGGATTAACTGGATTGAATGATATATATATATATATATATATATATATATATATATATATATAAATATATATATATATATATATATATATATATATATATATATTGCTTAGAGATTATGAAACAGTTTGCACGAAACATTTGAATAAATAAAAAAAATTGTCTTCATTTAACGAAAGATATCATACGTGACTTATTTATCGTCATTTTTTGTGGCATATCAAAATTCTTTTAAAATCTCATTAGAATTTTTCTCGTGATGATGAAGTAAGGTCAAAACTAATTGGGAACAAGTAAAAATTAAAATGTAATTACAAAGAAATATTGTTCCTCTTTGTCTTAAAAACTTTTGTTCATATATATATATATATATATATATATATATGTGTGTGTGTGTGTGTGCGTGTGTGTGTGTGTGTGTCTGAACAACATAAAACTTTTTGAGCTTTCTAAGGACGTTATCATCTCGTCGTATAATTCACTTTTGCATCATCCAAAAACATGGGAAACACAGTGAAAACTAAAATCACTTACAAAGTTTTGCTAGCCTAACAAAAATAAAGTAATTGTTGAAAATATGAGAACTGTTCGGAAAAATGATCTTTTTAAGTAGACATTCTTGTGAGTTCAAGACTGTCCTTGACTTTTTGCATTAAAAAAATGTATAATATTCTACTGTTTAGTTCATAAGTGGTATTTTTTTTTCAAGTTACTTCAGCAGTGCCTCAGGCACCGAGCAATCAAATCAACCTTTATCTCTTTTTGGGTGCTTTCATATAATCAGTTGCCTTGGGCACTTTCATATAGTTAGTTGCTTTAGTTACTTTCATATTGCGAGTTGCCTTGGGTGCTTAATATTGCGAGTTGCCTTGGGTGCTTTCATATAGCGAGTTGCCTTGGGCGCTTTCATATAGCGAGTTGCCTTGGGCGCTTTCATATAGCGAGTTGCCTTGGGCGCTTTCATATAGCGAGTTGCCTTAGGTGCTTTCATATAGTGAGTTGTCTTGGGTGCTTTCATATAGCGAGTTGCCTTAGGTGCTTTCATATAGTGAGTTGTCTTGGGTGCTTTCATATAGCGAGTTGCCTTAGGTGCTTTCATATAGCGAGTTGCCTTAGGTGCTTTCATATAGTGAGTTGTCTTGGGTGCTTTCATATAGCGAGTTGCCTTAGGTGCTTTCATATAGCGAGTTGCCTTAGGTGCTTTCATATAGTGAGTTGTCTTGGGTGCTTTCATATAGCGAGTTGCCTTAGGTGCTTTCATATAGCGAGTTGTCTTGGATGCTTTCATATATGGCTCGTTACTTTAGTTGCTTTCACATGGCAAACTGCCTTGGGTACTTTCATATTATCAATTACCTTAGGTGCCTTCATATGGCGAGTTGCTTTAGGTGCTACCGGTTGCTTTGGGTGCTTTATTATCGCTGACTTCCCACTTGAATTTCACGGAAATTCTATTCACTTTTTCAATTTATCAAGCCTAACCCTAACCCGGCCTTCGCTGATATCTATTAAATGCTAATAATAGAGAAGTCCATCTAATTTGTTTATTTACTTACTTTTTATCTTAATAGCTTTTGTCTTTTAATTTATTTGTTCACCTGAAAATGTCACGCAAATTAAATAGAAAAAGAGGAAGTGATTAATGCGAACACACAAGCACAAAATTGGACTGTTGTTGGTAAAGTACAAGTCTTTGTTTAATACTATGTTAGCTAGTTAGTTTTCTGTAATGTCAATCCTTGTTGGGTTATTTAATGCCAAAGTATATTGCTTCATGTATTCCTATCTAATACAAATAATTGATAAACAATTACATGGTTTCAAGTATTCCGATCTAACACTTATAATTCACGGACTATTATATGGTTTCAAGTATTCCTATCTAATACTAATAATTTATAAACAATTACCGGCCCATTGATATAGATGGTAGAGTGTTCGTCAATGGACCGGGAGACCTAGGCTCAACCCATGTCAAGTCATACCAAAGACTCAAAAATGGTACTTCATGCCTCCTTGCTTAACACTCAGCATTTTAATGCACGGATCAAGAGTAAGTGGATCAATCCAGGGAAAGGAGTTGCACCCTCCCTTACATCTCGGTGTAATAAAGGGAGCCTTCAGGTCGCCCTCGACAACGGTCGGCCAAATTTGGTAAAGGTATGAAGCTCCTCGTCATCGCAGCTATGGGTTAAATAGTACCACCACTGTTCATCTACAAAGATAGCTTTGGTATTAAATAACCCACGAAGATTAATATGTTGTGAAATAAAGAAACCAAACCAAAATAATAATTTACACAGTATTATATGGTTTCAAATATTCTTCTCCAATACAAATGATTTGTAAACATATCCATTCGAATCATTAATGGGTCTCTAACAGGCACTTTCACTCTAGGTCAGGTTGGTTGGTTGGTTGTAATGTTTTACAGCGTATCAACCCTTTTCGAGTCATTTAACATCGAATCAAATTTTTTTTAAAAAATCAGTCTAGTATAAGTATAGTTTTTGTTTACAAATAGTTAAATGTCAAAACACTTCTATTTCAGTCAATTCAGTTTAGTTTAAGTACACAGTTTAGTTCTATTTGACTCATAGATAGGATCCGATCAGGTACTACAACTCTGGGCCTGGGAGTGATGGCAGTGAAGGGATACTCCGCATTCCCCAAAGCTTCAGCATTACTGGAGCCTCACTATCAGATTGCTTAGTGTTATATCTAGGACACTTGTTGGTAGTGGGGTCTTACCCCTCTGCTGAGAAGCAGTTTGCGTATTATACAGCCCCAGCCGATAGAGCAACTCTGAGTCAGCGTGGATCTTGGCCTATAGCAATGAAGAGGTACTCTACACTTTCCTGCAATTCAGTATCACACCCAATACACCTCATTATGGGGGAGGGGCATTACCCCTTTTGATAGGGGATACAGTCTACATATTCGTAGTTCCACCGACAATAAGTGTTTTTTAGGATAAGATAAACATTGTTTACTGTGTCCAAATCGTACAACGTCCGATTTTTTTTAACGCACAACTGTATGTATAATACCTTTTCATAGTTACCGGCTCAATTTCATCCCCTCAAAATGACGGGTCTATATTGACTGAGGATGGATAAAAAAAAAAAGTAGATATGTGAGATAATTTCTCGACATAATGATTCAGTCCGATTTGAGTGGATAAATCTTGAGAAAAAGCAAAAATGTTGATAAAGAGAAAAAAATATTGTAAAACAATGAAAGATTTGAAAACGAGAACAATCAAAAGGACTGAATCGAGAGTGACAAACAATGGAAGAAGAAGAAGAAGAAGAAGAAGAAGAAGAAGAAGAAGAAGAAGAAGAAGAAGAAGAAGAAGAAGAAGAACTGGAAGAAATGATAACTAAAACGAATGAGTCATTCACAGAAGAGATAAAAAAAAAAGTTTTTAACTGGAAAAGAATGAAAGGAAATACTTTGTTTGTACTATATATAAATTGGGAGTGGCTCTCAGTGGCGAAATAAGGAAAGATATTATAGATAAAGAATTAAGGTAGGAAAGTCATCAGAGTCCCGAGCAGTTATAAACAGATAGATAAACAGATAAATATGAAAATAACAAACACACACACACACACACACACACACACACACACACACACACACACACACACACACATATATATATATGTAAATATACATATATATATGTATATTGTAAAACAGTGAAGGAACCCGTAGTGTAATGGTTATCGTCGTCAAAAATAGACACGGTAATTTGTGCTCAAATCCTCAACGAGGCTGTTTGCATTTCACATTGTATTAATATCCTTGGACAGAGTGGGTTCCTTAAGCCTTGATATGATAACCGGTCTAAGGGAAAGAAAACTCTGAATTCAAGCCAGTTAAACTCCACTTCAAAATTGACCTGGTGTCATATTCTGCTCATGCTGAGGGGTTGGTATATATGCATAAAACACACGCACATATATAAAATATATCAATAAAAAATTGCATCTAAACTGAATGAAAATATAGATATGTATGAAAAGAGTCAGATAGATTGATAGATTGATATGAAAATGTCGGTACGTACACCCACACACGCATGCGCGTGCGCGTGCACATACACACACACACACACACACACATATATATATATTTATTTATCTATTTATTTAGAGAGAGATAAAAAAAATTGAGATAGATATGAACAGACTGAAATAGATATGAGCCGAATAAGATAGATACAAACAGCGTCTGACAGATATGAACAGACTATATATATATATATATATGTCCACAAATGATTTCAGATTTGTTATTCAGCTTTTATTATTATTATTATTATTATTATTATTATTATTATTATTATTATTTACTCATTAGAGTTTTTCACATCAGCGTTAGCTGATGGTCTTTCACTGGAGTTTGAGTGACAGCAAGTCTCCTCAAGTCTCCAGGACTCTCCTCAGTATTCTGGCCATTCTCAATAATGTAGTAGTTTGGATGGTCTCCACTCATCCGCCAACTTCCAAGTCCTCCAGTCCCTTTAATAACCCTTTAGTTATTGTGCCAAAAGCATCAATCACAATTGGTACAATCGTCATTTTCATGTTCCACAGCTTTTTCAATTCTGTAGCAAGGTCGAGGTACTTAGCCTTCTTTTCACATTCTTTCAGTTTTATTCCGTAGTCAGCTGGGACAGCAAAGTCGACAATTTTGCAAATTCTCTTTTTTTTTTTGTTGATTATTATAAGGTCTAGTCTTCTGGTCGAGATTAGGTGATACTATTATCATTATTTACCCCTTTAGAGTTTTTCACATCAGCATTAAGCTGATGATCTTTTACTGGAGTTTGAGTGACGGCAAGTTTCCTCAAGTCTCCAGGACTCATCTTAGTATTCTGGCTGTTCTCAATAATGCAGTAGTTTGGACGGTATCCACTTGTCCTCTTATTTCCAAGTCCTCCAGTCTCTTTATTAATCCTTTGGTGACTGTACAAAGAGCACCAATTACAATTGGTATCTAAGTCACTTTCATGTTCCACAGTTTTTTTCAGTTCCCTAGGTCGAGGTAATAATCCTTCTTTTGACTTTCTTTCAATTTTACTCAGTGGTTAGCCGGGACAACAATCTTGACAAGACAGTGCCTCTTGATACTTTTGGAAAGAAATAGTTTTGATGAAAACAGAATTGTGAAAGTGCAGCACTCCACCACCATACTCACCAAATTTAGTTCAGTGCTACTTGTTTTTTAAGATGGAAATTAATCTCTAGGTTAAGACTTGAGGATGTGGAGGACATTCAAAGAAATACAACGGCGCAATTTCACAACATATTAAAAGAGGAGTTTCAGAGATGCTTCGACCAGTGGCAAACTGGCTGGAATAAATATTTTGAGCGCCAAGGGATTTGATTTGAAGACAATCAACATTTCATTCCTTGTTCATTTCTGCCTTGATAAATACAGCTTCAATCCTGGCACTTTTTGAACACACCAAGTAAATAGATATATCGATAGAAAAATAGACATCGACTAATTTGTCATCTATAATGACTAATTCGAGATTGATAATGAATAATTTGATTGAGTGTGTTCCTGTGTCTGACAGAGAGAGAGAGAGGGAGAGAGAGAGAGAGAGAGAGAGAGAGAGAGAGAGAGAATGAATCAGAAATTTAAAAATATTTGGAAACTGATAACGGGAAATACATTTATGAGAAGTAAAATTACTTATTTTGATTTGGACGAGAGGGAATCGCCTCGTGAACCGATGACCATACTTGTCACACGTTATTTTATTTACCGACCATTTTCTGATATATACAGGGTGGAACGATAAAATTGTCGTCCTAAAGAAAACAACACTACAGCTTTATTCTAAAACTTATATTGAAAAAATCAATTCAGGCAAATTATGTTGTAGAGCTGACATCTATTCAATGTAGCCGCCTTCAGCCTCAATCACCGCCTCGATACGGATCCGGAACTGGGAGCATGCTTTTTCCATAAGCACCGTCGGGAGCTCGGCGAATACTCGGTGTATGGCGACGATCAGGCGGGCTTTGGTGTTGTTGGAGATCATGTTGGTGATGTTCTCGACGTATGACCAAACGAAGTAGTCCAGCGGGTTCAGGTCGGGGGAGGAGGTGGCCAGTGAGAGAAGGGTACAAAGTCGTAGCACTCCTTCTAAAGCCAAGCCTGGGTCTCTTTGGACTTGTGGGCCGGCACCAAATCCTGCTGCCACACCCAGGGTCTGCCACCAGCCACCTGATTGCACCAGGGGATCACCACACTCTTCAACACATCCAGGTACACTTTGGTGTTGACTTTCAAGCCGACTTCGAAGATGTGAGGTGGCATGATGTGGCCCTCACTTGAAACCACATCAAAGACCATAACCGTAGCCGGAAACTTCATTTTCATCACCCTGGGCACGTCCCCATTATTTGTGGCAATCCAGCGATGGTTCTGGCTGTCATAACTTTGATCGATAGAGAGCATGAGTTGTACAGCGGCGCATCTTCGATCTCGCTCGTTGAACATTGTGTCACTTTCAGACACGACAGAAGGCTCCTATCGCTTTTGGGATTTGTACACAACTGGCCAACTAGTAGATGGTTTGCAACAAAAAAGAAAACCGGTTTTCATTAAACGGAAATGGAATCATGTCGTCTTTTCTAGGGAGACAATTTTATCGTTCCACCCTATATATATATATATATATATATATATATGAAAGTAAATATGGATCAAAATCCGACAGTATGAAGAAAGCAGAAAAACAGAATAATCCAAACAGGTGAATTTATTGTGATTGATGTAAAGTCGACGTTTCAGTTTCAATAACTATCATCAGGACTTTGATATCAGGAAAGCGATGGATGCTTGTGAAAAACAGGACCAAATAAAATATATACAACGAAAACACACACATAGCGTTCTTAATTCAAAAGTATTAAGAACGTGTTTGGCATATGGAAAGATATTTGAAAATGTTGTAATTTTTCAAGAGACGAGAAAAATCCTCCCGTCTTTTAAAGAAATACACAAAGATAGGCAAGTTTTTATATATACAGATCGTTTTGAAGTCATCCATGTGAGATGTTTTTTCTGCTTTCTTCATATATATATATATATATATATATATAGTGCGTATTCAGCCATCAGATGAAAATAATAAGGTTTTGAGGTTTAGCATTTTATTCATCTTTTCTCGTCGGCGAACAAAAAACGAAAAACGAATAAGAAGCTAAACACAAAATTCTTGTTTATCATTTTCAACAACAACACACACACACACATATATATAGAGAGAGAGAGAGAAGAAAGAAAGAAAGAAAGAAAGAAAGAAAGAAAGAAAAAAGAAAGAAAGAAAGAAATTGAAAAACAAAGTAATCCAATGTGAAAAATCTAATATGAAAGAAAGTCGACGTTATAACGTTTCGGTTTTGATAAACCATCATCAGGACTGAGAAAAGATGTTATCGAGTGTCGTTAGATCACCGACGGGTGTTTAAACAAAGTTCTGGTGATGGTTTATTGAAACCTATTCGTTATAACGTCAACTTTCTTTCATATTAAATTCTTCATTTCGGATTACTTTGATTTTCAATTTTACTCCATATTGTCAGATACTTTTCAAGTATTTACTTCGATATATATTCACACACACACACACACACACACACACACACACACACACACACACACACACATATATATATATATATATATATATATACGAGTTTATGCGTGTGTGTGAGCAGCGTATATTTGTATATATATAGTATATATCATGTACTACATATGTATATATAGTATACTTAAAGTAAACAAGTGAATAATGAATGCGGATTTTAAGGGCAAGTAAACTGTCAGGCAAAGAAGCAGTTCTTTTTTTATTAGGAAATCTTAGACAAAATAATTTTATCATTGATCATTGTTGCCCTGAGACTTGGACATCGTCGTTACAATAAAGCCTTGGAAAAACTCCATCAATCTTGTCTTAGGAGGATCCTAAACATCAGATGGCAATCTGTAACACCAGACACCATTGTCCTTCTGAGAGCTAATGCATCCAATATTGAGATTCTCCTCATAAGCAATCAAATGTGTCAGTTTTAGCACTTTAATAGGGTAGATGATGTTAAGTTACCTAAGCAGTTGTTTTACGGAGAATTACGACTTTATAAACGTGTGAGACCAAAACCACTTTAGTTTAGATCGTGGAGACTTGGAGCAGAAGATGGAAAATCAGTTAGTTTGGAAAATAGGGATCAACGATGACTGTAAACATTGGAAATACGAACATTCGAATTGTTGTCGTAGTCGAGGGTGACCCGAAGGCTCCTTTTTCAATAGGTACTTTCACCGAGGTGTAGGAAAAGGCACAACTCTTTTCCTTGGAGGGCTCCACTTTACCAGGGGATGTCCTCGTGGTATAATGGTTAAAGCGCTGGACTACAGAATCGTAGTAAGCGAGTTCGAACACCAGTCGCGCTATTACGTTCACTAGGGAAATACCCTTGGGAAAGGTATGAAACCTCTTATCCTCCCAGCTATAGGTTAAATAGTACTACTACTGTTCTTCTAGAAGGATTGCTTTGGCATTAAATAACCTACAAAGGTTGATATGGCATTAAAGAAAGAAACCAAACCAAACCAAACCATCCACTTTACCCTTGATTCCTACCTGAAAATGTTTTAGTGCTAAACAAGGAGGCATCAAGTACCATTTTTTTAGTCTTTGGTATGACTCGACCTGGGATTGAAACCCGGTCTCCTTGGTCATTTTACTCTATCTTGAAACGAGTATCTCGGAAACAGGACTTTAACTTTGTTCCGGATACTTGTCAGTCTTCTGTAGGGTTTGTTTGTCGAAAGGCGAACTTGCAAATCATATGAGACCTCATGACCGTAAATAATCGCAGACCAATTTTATATAGGTTCAATCTCAGTAACCTATGGGTAATTCGTGCCAATTCTGTGACAAAGTATGTGTCGCAGTAGATCTGAGAAGACATGAAAGTGGGTTTAATGTAAATGCCAAAGACGGTTGTTTTGCTTGACACATATGCAGAAGGCCGTGCAGGGTGAAGTTGGCCTAAGGAACCACATGCATCCGGAACTTTCTTCTGTAAAGAAGTGATTCACAATATATATATATATATATAAGTGTGTGTGTGTGTGTGTGTGTGTGTGTGTGTGTGTGTGTGTGTGTGTGTGTGTTTCTGTGTGTGTGTGTGTTTCTGTGTGTGTGTGGTAAAACAATGTAGAAGTCAAGGTCAAAAAGCAAGCGAAGTGTCCCAATGAATATCCCGTCATCATATACAATGAATTTGTCTACAATTCAAAAGTCAATGATAAATTTTGCATGGTAAATTAAAATGATGTAATAAAATAAAATAAGATAAGATTTATGGGTTTTTATGTGTAACATGAGGTCCTTTATTAATTTTTTCGGGTTGAAAGAAACAGTACAAAAGAGTAAACTAAACAGTTTTTCATGCATAGCGTGGGCGTAGAGCTCTGAATATGATCTATCTACACTTTTATACTACATCCAGCTTAGCGACCTTCTTCACGTCGCTTGTTACGCGTGCATTTCAGTTGGCCGTTTCGTTGGTTCGCTTGTCAGTTTTTAGGACTGGCTAACACAGCCATATCTATACGTATTTCTGAACGCACGAATTATACTCAAGTTCCGATTTTAGCATGAGTATTGCCGAAACGATCATGAGTAATATCTAAAGTGTCCTTAGTATGACATTAAACTGCATCCGGTGGTGAGGTTCCTGTTTGGCCGAGTGTTGAGTACCCCTTCCTTGCCAACATATACAATTAAGAAATAATAGAAGAAAATTTGTGCTACACAATAATATCCAGATCCCAAAAGCAAAGTTTGAAGGGAATATATATATATTGTGCGATTTGAAGGAAACTCAAACCTGGATAAATTGTCATTATAAATTTATTTCGCCGGAGAATATTATATATAAAAAGTAAAGTTGGCGACCATAGTCGAGGGTAACCCGAAGGATCCCTTTTCGATAGCTACTACACCAAGGTGTTGGGGAGGGCGCTACTCCTTCCCTGGATTGCTCTACTTTACCCTTGATCCGTACCTTATAATGCTGAGTGTTAAGCAAGGAGGCATCAAGTACCATTTTTTGAGTCTTTGGTATGACTCGACCTGGGATTGAACCCAGGTCTCCCGGGCCATTGGCGAACACTCTAACCGCTAGACCAATGTCCGGTACAAACGAATGTGCCTCCCCGGTGGGGTGCGCGTCTAGCCACACTGAAGAGTTCTGATAGAACGAAACAGTCTGTCTGTGGATGACTATATATATATATATATATATATATATATATATATATATATTTGTTTCCTTCTAATTGCACTATAAATATATATGGTGGGGTATGTGTATATATATATATATATATATATAGAGAGAGAGAGAGAGAGAGCTGAAAGATTGCGGAGACAGATTTAACGTAGCTGGATGATGATGCGATCATCTAATCAAGATTAGTCAGCTGATCGTGTAGAAGAGAAACTGACAGTCACCACCGATAAGACAAATAAGAATATTTCTTGCAAGTTATCGATTTTTCCATTCTTGTCAGGACAAGACTTTCAAAGACTTTTTGTTATGGGAAATTTTTAAAAGAGTTGCTATGTCACAAAAGAAACGACGAAACAAGAACTGGTAACGTATGACATTGAATAAAAATTATATATATATATATATATATATATAATATCTGCTAGGTTGCCGTTTGTCTCTAAGTCAGAAGAATTTGATGTTATGAATGGATATATGGTCTATTATAAATCAAAACTGTTTTTTTACTTGAATTTTATTCACGACAATAGTTGTATGAAAAGCTGTATTTTTGCCCGTACTTAAGTAGAGACCAAGAAATAACGACATTATTAGTTAAATCAACACAATTTTATGGGAGTAAATATTAATTCCCCGAAAAAATTGGTAAAATTCCAAAGATTACTTTGCATCATATGACGTGCTGCACTCATAATTTCGTACTAAAAATAGATTTAAGTAGGTGTGTCATATTTTGAATTCTTGGACAAACGACTGATTGTCGACTTCCTGTCAGTAGATGCCATCTTGTCCAGTCTTATCTTGTCTCTTTTCTCTTTTCCTTTTTTATTTCTGATCCAATTTTACATTTGTCTAATTTTACGCTGCCTTCTTGAAAAACAATCAGAAGGAACCTGACTTCGTGAATTGGCACTCTTCCGTTAGGTTTTTCCATCGGCATGGAGACGTTGTTGAGTGAACTTGAGTATCATTGACTGTAGATTTCACAATGACCGAATGAGTTGACAATTTGCGTTTCATGTAAGTTTTTTGTTATAGATAGATAAATAATAAAAATAAAAAGCGCATTATCTATGTTTATCAATGTCCCTACAATCCAAATTTGGACAATGTGATTTATGCTTTTTTCTTTTGTCGAAACCACCGTTGTTAATCCATGAACGAAATGAAAGAGAACGCAACAATTCATCTAATTCCGACCCCGAAAGAGGACTTTGCAGATTTTTTTAAAAAGTGGAAGGTGTTCTAAGTGTTTGAGATCTCAGTAGGAATACACTACCATAGGTAGGGTATCTTCTTTCTTCCATAGGTAGGGTATTTTTCCTTAATATCAAATGATTGGATGCTTTCCAAACATAGCTCATAGATGGAGTTCTATATCACCAGACGCTCCATATTTGTGGCCTTGTATCTTAACAAGCTAAACTTAATAAATATTTATGTCACCTGTGTCGTGACTGAGATATTCATTTACAGTTGGTAGCATAAGTCTGGGTTCGAGCCAAGGATAAGTCCAGAATTAGGAATGTTTTGAGGTATGCAGTATTTCTCCAATTTGAAGATCGAAGTAAAACAATTAGGAGCAGATAAATTATTGATATCGATTTATTTCACTTGTCTTTTAATACATCTAGAAAATTTAATGGTAATGTTAAATGTTGATATGACAAAAATAATATATATATATATATATATATATATATATATATATATATATATATATATATATATATATATATCATTCGAGATCAGGAGGAAAGAAGCTAAACTTATTTGGGTTTTATTCAGTAAAAAACTCATTTTGGTTTGACATTTTTTTACGCCTTTTTCTAGTCGCAAAAGTTCGTCCGTTTTTTTTCTCACTCTCTCAGTTCGTGTAATTTTAGAAATCTACGTATGTATTTACCCAACCCCTCCGTCATGGACAAGATACGACACAATGTCAATTTTTCAGCGGAGATCTGCTGTGTTGAGTTTAAAGTCTTCTTTTTCCTAGATTGGTTGCCTTTAAAACAACTATTTAAAAAGCATTCTGAGAGAGGAAAAAATGCAATTGTCAATGTCGCTTTTGACCACTGAATGTGATCTGTTTTGATTTCTTTAATGGCATATCAACTTTCATGGGGAATCTAATGCAAAAGTAATGCCTGTAGAAGGAGAGTAGTTGTACTAGTTAATTGATTGCATGGGGGGGGGAGATAAGGCAGTTCATACCTACCCAAAACTATTCGTCCGAAAATAAACGTAATGGTGCGATTGGAGACTGAACTCACTTACCCCATTGTGGGAGTCCAGCATGTTAGTCGATACGCCACGGGAACTTCCACAGTGAATGAGATCTGAGTGCTGTGAATATACTCTTTATTTTCTGATATGCATATAAGATAGTTTACAATGTAATTTAGCTATATAACCTGCACATTTGATATTGAGTAAATTGAAACATATATTCAGGTGATGCAATTTTATTTTCCAGTGATGTATTTACATATAAATAAAAAAGATTAGATGAAGCATAATGCACATATGTATTTACCTAAACTGTTCACTATGAACAGGATACGAATCAATGTTAATTTTTCAGCAGAGTACAGCTGGTTTGAATTTAGAGTCTTCATTCTCCCATACCGGTTGCCTTTCAAAGGCTAAAGAAACCAATCTGCCATACGATGGATTCAGCCCAGTCTGCTGGGACTATAGAATACACCGACTGCTTCTCAGCAGAGGGGTTAGACCTTTCCCCACCGAGTGTCCTGGATATGACATTAAACCATCTGATGGCGAGGCTACAGCATTGGAGATTTGGAGAATGTGAAGTACCTCTTCACTAACATTGCTTCCAGCTCCACTCTGACCTGGAGTGGTAGCACCTGGTAGGGTCCTATCTACAAGTCAAATAGAATAAACTGTGTGAAAACAAATGACTGATGTTAAATTGTGACTTATAAAGCAATAGTTGAAACCATTTAACTGTGTGCAAGAAAAAGTCCAGACTCGTTTAAGAATGTTATCTACAAAATGTGTTTATAAATCATATATTTAAACCAAACCAAACTAAACGATGGATTCATTCTTTTTCCATGGGTGTTATATTGCTCAGTGAAATGCAAACTCGACATATTGAGTTCATTTCTTTACGATGATAACCTTTATATCTATTTATGCCTAATGTTATCTATACCAGCGTAGAATAGACTTCCAACATCATAAAGGAAGATATATATTTTACTGGATCTCGTAAAGAAAATTTTCAATCCGGGCAGAAACTGGTAATCTTGCTTATAGGTTTATGAAAGTTGGCTGTAAATAAATGACGTTCGTAGTAAAGATAAAGGATATACTCTGGTCGATCTGGATTGAAGGAATAGCTAACTGGTTTTGGTGGCATTGGTGACTAAAGCAAAGAAATGAAAGGCTTGTTGGTTTGAAGGGAAAGGCAAATAAGCGGAAATTTTTGTTTTTCCCACGTCATAAAATGAGGCCAATCTGTTTGTTAGTTGTTCGTTGACTTTTCACACGTAAATAAAATCAATATAATAGGCACGAGGGGAACCTAAAGAGAATACAGATTGCTTTCACTAAGAAATCAATAACAATAATAATAGCGTCATTAGACGTAAGAAAAAAGTAAGACATTCAATCGATTGATTGATTGATTAATTTTAACGACATGTAAACTCATCGAGGGTTTTTATGCCCATTTAGAATCGCTTCCTAATACGTTTATATTTAAAATTTTTGTTTAGTCATTTCTTAAGAGTATTTTTCTTTTGGTGTACAGTTCTATGATATCAAGTATTCCTATTCACCGTATTTGACGGCATATAACGTGCACTTTTTTAAAATTAAAAATATCATTTAAAATCCCCCTGCGTCTTATATGCCAAACGTAAGTTTAAAATTCGCGATAGTCGGCTGAAATTAGCTACCTGGCAGCTCGTATTTAGTTAGATTTTCGAATAACTTTCATATACCTATTGTCATTATTTAAAAGGCTATTATGCAGATTAAAAGTGTTATCATTGATAATATTCATTGTATTAATTTCATCACGTTTAATATTAGTACTTTCTTTGGTTTCTTTTCTCGATTTACCCGGCTGAAATTGTGGTGCGTCTTATATACCCGTGCGTCTTATATGCCGTCAAATACGATAATAAAAATGATTTGCACAAAGTTGCATGGTTTCATGTATTCCTACCTTATAATAATCATCATCTGCAGCATCGATGTGTTCCGAAATTTCCCTTTACTCTCGCTACCTGTCCTTATCGGTCATCACTCTTGGTATGTCCTATAGACAACGCATAGTGTCCGCACAGAGTTGAATGTGCGTTCAAATAGAGAGGAACATCGTTTTTGAGTTCGTTCTCATTTTCAAGCAGTACTCAGCATGCTTTGCTCACCTTACTTGGATGGTTTGCTAGATGGGAGGTTAATGGCCATACAGTTGCTGTTTTGTAGGATACCGTTTTCAAGATTTGTTCAAACGGCACGCAGCATCCTTATGTAGTTCCCGTCTAGCTTTTTCTCCAGGCGTTTCGTTAAATTCCAACTAGTGCAACTATACAGTAGTACTGACACAGCAACATCTTAGAAGTATTCCCGTTTTATCTTATCAGAGAGATGAGATTTTCATCGTTAACCTGTCAATAGCAGTCCATTTCAAGTAATTATTTCTACTTATTAATAGTCATTTTTCGCACACAGTCATGTAGTTTCAAGTAACTAATAATAACCCATAGAAAAGTATTATAGCCTCAAGTAATTATTCTTTACAGAAACACAAAAGTGAAAGTACGTTCACCAGATGGAGACACGGAATGCTTCGACATTGTTTCAGGAGTACTACAAGGAGACACGCTAGCCCCATACCTCTTTATCATCAATCTAGACAACGTGCTTAGAACTTCGATCGACAAAATCAGAGAAAATGGCTTCGAGCTGACTAAGAAAAGAAGCAAAAGGTCATCATCATCATCATATCGCGCTGGTAGCACGGATATCCCTGACCCTCTCTCGCCACTCCTCCCTATCGTTCATCGCCCTAGGTAGGTCTTCATGACAACAGCCTGTATCCTCACATAGCTGCTGAATGTACGTTCGAGCTGGTCGTCCTGCTTTTGCGCGGCCATGTGTGGGGATCCATAAGAGTACATCTCTTATGAGTTCATCTCTGCTTCTCCAGCAGTGTCCTGCATGTCTGGTTCGTCTAACTTGAATAGTTTTCGTGATAGGAGGCAGGTGGCCGTACAGTTGGTGTCTCGTGGGGTGCTGCTGCCAGGACTTGTTCAGGATTGCACGCAGCATTCTTGTGTAATTGCCATCCAGTTTCTTCTCCAGCCGTTTTGTTAGCGTCCATGTAGTGCATCCATATAGCAGTATCGATGTGACCGCTGCCTGGAAGAAGCTGCGTTTCATTTTATCGGTTAGGTCTGATTTCCATATAATCGATAGCCTATTGATAGCTGTCCATGCTTTCGTTAGCCTCGTTTCGATGTCCTTTTCGGTTGATTCGACGCTGCTTCCTAGGTACGTGAATTTGTCTACTAGTTTAAGTGGGGTTCCTTCTAGAGTGGAGATATCCTCCGTTTGGTTATAGCACATATATTCCGTTTTGTGTGCATTAACATAGAGGCCTATGCTTGCTGCTGCTCGTTCCAAACTATGCAGAAGAGTTTCGGCTTGGTCAGGTGTATTTGCCAGAATCGCTATGTCATCGGCGTAGTCGGCGTCGGTAATTGTTGTTGCGGGGTATCTTCTGCTTCTTTTCTTCGTCAGTTCGAAGCCATTCTCTTTGATTTTGTCAATCGATGTTCTAAGTACGTAGTCTAGACAGATGATAAAGAGGTACGGGGCCAGCGTGTCCCCTTGTAGTACTCCTGCTACAATGTCAAAGTATTCTGTGTCTCCATCCGGTGATCGTACTTTTACTTTAGTGTTTCTATAGAGAATCGTTATTGCCGCTACGGTTTCTTTAGGTATGCCGTACGCTAGTAGGATTTGTTCCATCTTTCCTCTGTGAATGGAGTCGAAAGCCTTGGTAAAGTCGATAAATATTAATGTCGCTTGTAGGTTCTTTGCCCGTACACCTTCAAGGATTCTGCGGATGGTTAATATTTGTGAGGTCGTGGATCTATTTCTTCGGAAGCCATTTTGGTTTTTTCTAAGTATGATGTCGATTACCCTGCAAAAACATTCACAGACGCCGACTACGCTGATGACTTGGCGTTACTGGCGAATACACCTAATCAAGCAGAGACACTACTGCATAGTTTGGAACGAGCCGCAGCAGGCATTGGCCTCCATGTCAATGCACACAAAACTGAATATATGTGTTACAACCAAACGGGCAACATTACCACACTAGACGGAGCCTCTCTGAGGCTGGTGGACAAATTCACCTACCTAGGAAGTAGCGTCTCATCAACCGAAAAGGACATCGACACACGACTGACGAAAGCATGGACGGCTATAGATAGGCTCTCGATCATATGGAAATCAGACCTGACCGATAAAATGAAACGCAGTTTCTTCCAGGCAGCGGTTGTATCGATACTGCTATATGGATGCACTACATGGACGCTAACTAAATGGCTGGAGCAGAAACTTGACAGCAACAACACAAGAATGTTGAGAGCAATATTGAACAAGTCCTGGCGACAGCACCCCACGAGACACCAACTATACGGCCACTTGCCTCCTATCACGAAAACTATACAAGTTAGACGAACCAGACACGCAGGACACTGCTGGAGAAGCAAGGACGAGCTCGTAAGTGATGTACTCCTATGGACCCCCACATATGGCCTTGCAAAAGCAGGACGACCAGCCCGAACTTACATACAGCAGCTATGTGAGGACATAGGATGTAACCCTGAAGACCTACCGGAGGCGATGAACGATAGGGAGAAGTGGCGAGAGAGGGTCAGGGATATCCGTGCTGGCGGCATGACATGATGATGATGAATTATTCTTAATATAAATAATTTTCCCAGTTATATGATTCTACCTATTCCTTATACCGATAATCATATGGTTTCATGTAGTTATTTCTTTTAATCCTTTGTAAAGAAAAATATAGCTTCAAGTGACTGTTCCTAATAGAAATAATTTAGATACAGTTATACGTTATCAAGTGTTCCTATCTAATACTGGTAATATATACAAAATCACTTAGTTTCAAGTGATCATTTGTATTTAATTATAATAATTTGTTTGCATAGTTGCAATGGTATCAGATAGAAATACTTGACATCATATAAGAGCGGGCATATTATTTGTATTGGATGAGAATACTTGATATATATCTGCGTGCAAAAATAACAAAACAAAAACAAACAAAAAACAAAGCAAAACAAATACAAACCAAAGCAAAAAAAAAAAAAAAAACAACAACCAAAAACAAAAGCAAAAACAAAAAACAAACAAAAAACAGAAACAACTTCATAAAACATGTAAATATAAAAATACAATGAACACAATTTCCTAACATCTAGGCATAAAATAATCCTCGACAGCTTGACAGCCGTCAAATCAATCAATCAACCAATTATTATATATTTTTCTTATTTGTAATTTATTCATTAAAGTTATTACCAATGAAAGAATTTAAGAATATTTCCAAATTGTTATGAGAACTTTATAAACCTTTATTTATTTATTCATTTATTTATTTATTTACTTATTTGTTTATTTATTTATTTATTTATTCATTTTCACTTTCTACTTTTTAGAAAAGAAACTAGCATATATTAATATATATTTTTTGAATATTGCCCTGTTAAAGTACAATATTGTTGAAGTTCAATAAAGTACAATATTGCACTGTTGTGAGCTTGAAGAACGGTTTTGTTGAAAACAATATAATTCCTCAACGGAGGTTTATGATTAGTAAACTAGGCTAGCGAATCATTCTTAGTGAGTTCGATTCTCTCTGAGTGTGCTATATAACTGGCTTAGTACCAAACTAAGTAGGAGAAGCCTTCGTGGCGTAGTGGCAAACGTGCTGGACTGTGACATCATAGTAAGCGAGTTCGAACTCCAGTCATACTTTTTCGTTCACTTTCGGACTAATACCCTTTTATTTCCCCTTTTCAATGGGTTAAATGGTACTCCTACCGTTCTTTCACAAAGATGGCTTTTATTCTTATTTCCAAAACCTGTATATGTACATATAAAAATTGGCGAGGGGTGCATAAATCCCCCCCACCCAATTTGTAGAGGGTAGGGATGGTAGCGGTCATCTACATACTTATAGTACTAAAGGGGACCCTAGCCAGCCACAATTGCTGACCGATTCATTCGGTACTGTAATATCAACAGTGAATCCATAACCAAGCAACATTTACAAAAATACAAGGATGGCTTTGGGATTAAATAACCCACGAAAATTGATGTCATTTAACAAAGAAACCAAGCCAAACTAAGCTAAGCAATATAATCCCATTGCTGTAGTAACAGAACGGCCCAAAGAGTGTGGCATGTGTTACCATACCAACAAAATTTAGCCGAGTTCACGAAAATATGAAAAGATGCATATATTTAGATTTCCAGGAGATATATATTTTTTCAAATGATACTAAATACGTTCAACGATAGTCAGGTTAATTTTGAAGTGAAAATTTAAGGGGAAAATCTTTGAATAGCTTTAATAAGTACTGAATTTATTTTAGTTTTTGTTGCTTTTAAAATTTTCTTATTAAATTCAGGATTATTACGCTGCCATCGTCTGGTGATGTAGAAAAAGGAGACGGAAAATAAATAAATATTAAAGGATTACAAATTTTTTTTTTTAAATTTAATTTTCTAAGAAGAGAAATATGGCATTTATTAAAAGATTGCAATAATTATCGGATTTTGAATATTGGTATATTCTTTAACAAAAAAAAAAAAAAAATGTGTGGAAATAATTTAAAAGTCCAACCCTTTATTTAATTTTATCAAATCTATAAAAATATCATTTGGATACAAAAAGTATTTATATTTTTATAAAGGTGCGTTCTGAACACTAAAAAAATAGCTAAAATTGTCACCAATTCAAATGTTGTCATCTTTTAATTTAACCAAGTTTTAGTTTTGTTTTGTTTGTTAAATAGTATATCAGCCTTTAAGGGTTATTTAATGTCAAAGGCTTCCTTGTTGAAGAACAGCTATAGTACTATTCAACCAATAGCTGTGGAGATAAGGGGGTTCATATTTGGTATTCGAACTCGTTTAATTCAAGTCCTTTAATCAAAGATATTTTGCTATACTTTACACTTTTTGGTCGGATATTTTGGCATAAAAATGCATCTTTAAAACAAAACAAATAAAAAAAAAAAAAAAAAAAAAAACAACAAAAAAAAACAAACAAAAAAAAAACGCGCAATTTCTCACGACAAAAAAGTGCTTTAATACAAAATTCTTCTTTTGTCATCTTACATCCAGTTTTTTTTTTTAATAATATATTTACTTCTCTGCACCAAATTGATACTAAAAACATAAACAAGAAAAATGATTAAAATTGACTGATACCGTTAACAAAAAAATAGAAATAAAAATAAATAAATAAAAGAAAAAAGGGGGTTGACAGGTTAATAAGCATATGAAAATCTGATCTTTCTAATGAAATAAATTGGGAATTCTTCCAAGATGTAGCCATGTCAGTACTACTGTATGGTTGCCCTAAACAATTGGATAGTGAGGTTCCAGTGATGCTGGGACTTTGGGGAAATCAGAGCAACCCTTCATTGCTACTGCTCCCAGGTCCACTCTTGCCCGGATTGGTAGCACCAGATAGGGCCCTATCTATGGGTCAAATAGAACTAAACTGCATACTTATGCTAAACTGAATTGCTTGAATTAGAACTGTTTGACTAAACTGAATATCTTGAAATAGAAATGTTTTTGACAACTAAAGTGTGTACTTACATTTAAACTGCGTACTTATGCTAAACTGAATTGTTTAAAATGGAACTGTTTTTGACATTGACACAGTACTTACGCTAAACTGAATTGTTTGATATAGGATTGTTTTGACATTTAATTGTGTGAAAACAAAATATATAATTATACTAAACTGAATTGGCTAAATTAGAACTATTTGAACAAACTGAATAGATTGAAAAAGAAATGTTTTTGACAATCAAACAGTGTACTCATGCTAAACTGGATTGTTTGAAATAGAACTAATTGTTTGTATGAAATGGATTTAAATAGAACTAAACAGCATACTTATGCTTAACTGATTTGTTTGATTTAGAACTGTTTCACTAAACTGAATAGCTTGAAATAGAAATATTTTTGACAATTAAACTGTGTACTATTGCTAAACTGAACCGCTTGAAATAGAACTGTTTTGACACCGAAACTGCATACTTAAGCTGAAATGAATTGTTTGAAATAGACCTGTTTGACTAAACTGAATTGCTTGAAATAAAAATATTTTTGACAATTAAACTGAATTGTTTGAAATAGAACTGAATATTTGCATAAAAATGGATTTGACATTAAATAACCTACAAAGATTGATATGCTATAAAACCCCAACCAACTTACCAACATTGAAAACCAGCCAAGTAAGAAGAGCAAGACATGCTGGAAAGTAACAACCAACTCGTAAACAACTTTCCACGATTAACTTCTATATATGGACATACCAGTGTTTGCCGGTCAGCAAAAACTTACTTTCATCAGCTCTGTGCGGACACTATAAGCCGTCACGAGGAAAAGTGATTACCAATGTGGACAGATTGCAAGAGAGAGAGAGAGAGAGAGAGAGAGAGAGAGAGAGAGAGAGAGAGAGAGAGAGAGAGAGAGCAATTTATCATGATGTAATTAACAATTGCAAAAAAAGCAGAACAAAAAACCAAAGAAACAAAAAAAAAAAACAAAAAAAAACAACAACAACCCCCCCCCAAAAAAAACGAACAAACCAAAAAACAAACGTAAAAACACAAAAAACAAAAGTAAAAAAAGATAGTTGAGTATTCTACATAAATTAACGTGCTTCTCTTCATTGCAACGTAGATCCGTTTTTACAAATAAATTTATTTGCATTCCAATGATGCTAGATCACTAGTAACTGATTTTTGAAACAATCTTCTTCCTCATTTGTTTGTAAACTCTTTTTCCTAATGAGGAGCGTAAGCTATCAACAACACTTTACCAGAAAATAGGAAATTTAAGAGTTACTGCTCAACTATAGCAATAGCATGAAATCGTAAGTCTTTGTTATTTGGAGGAAATTGGTATGTTGAAATTGAACTGTTTCGTTTTCTATTTTTGTTGATCACTATTTCAATTTTGATAGTTCGAATTCTTTAAAGAACACTGTCTGGCTCTTACCTGATCATTGATCAAATAGATCTTGCCGACCAAGGCCAGTGTTTATTTCATGTTGAGACAAAGAGTTTTGAAATTGGTCTCAACATAAACACAGCGTCACCAGTCAACAAATAAACTTAAGATGAGTGCCTCGAGTGGTGTTATGTTTAGCAAGGTAAACTAGCAAACCTTTACGAGTGAGTTAGAGTCTCATTGGGTGCCCTATTCAAACGGACTTGGGCTACAACTAAGCAAAAAGCTAAGTAAATTACAAACTTTGAATATCAATTTGCAAAAACAGTACGTCAATGATCTAAGATCGCAATCGCTCACAGCCTGACAATAAATCCCCTCCTGGATCCGTGCTACCCTATTCTTTAAGAAAATGTATATTCTTGCCGGCCCCATGTCCCATGAGTTCAAATAACTGTAGGTCGAGATTTTTTGTGGTTGTAGAGAAGAGGAAAATCTCGTATTTTAGTTTGGCGCTCAATTTATTTCAACACTTAATTTCACCCAATCAGGATGACTTCATTTCCGGCTTGCAAAACGGGTGAGTGACCAAACCCACTCTCTTTGGCTTGAGACGGCGACCAGAACAGACGTTCCTCTGGTCGTCCCTGCTTAGCGATGCTTTTTAACATAGCAACACCAGCAGCAGCAACATGGACACTCAACGAGTGAACCATCTAATTTATGGATTCTTTATGAGGAATCCCAGTTGAACATAAATTAGAAACATACAACATGCCTCGCACAGGCCCAACTTTGTGTCACCCCAAAAATTGGCTATGTCGATCTGAGCGTAACTCCGCTCTCGACACTAGTTCCCTTTTCACCTCTGGTCTACACATGGAGACAACGCAGACTCTCCCCCAAATACAAGATACAAAACTACACGGTGACTCTAAACACAATCCCTCACACGTACCGCAACACACTCTGCCATATCAACATCCCGCTACGCCATTTCGTCTCCAACACTAACAAGCCTAAACTCCACGAGTCTTGCTGCAACAAAAGCAAACCATATTCCATGCTGCAAATAAAAAC
>OY757920.1:53031036-53048536 GCA_963585895.1 Sepioteuthis lessoniana | reverse complement strand
AATATCATTATTATCGAATCTAATTAACCAATTGCTCCTGAGATTCTAATCTATCTATCTATCTATCTATCTATCTATCTATCTATGTCAATCCCTTTATTTCTCTCACCCTCTCTCTCTATCTCTCTCTCTATCGCTCTCTCTCTCTCTATATATATATGTTTAACGATGTGTGCAAAGTTTAAATAAAAGTTAACTAACCTTTTAAAATATTTCTTATGTCCTCATTTCACAACTTAAGAAATATATTAAATGTATTAAGACTGACCATGAAACACTTTTCTCTTTGTTTTATTTACTTTAATAGAGAAATAATTATACAATTTTGTCATTTCGGTCGGTGTTCAAGCCTAGTATTTCGGTGGTGACTGATTTCTGCACTGGCAAGTAGCTCCTCCCCATTTAAAACCTGGTGCAATACAAATTTTCTATCTCCATATAATTCTTTTTCGGATAAGTTGGGTTGGATTGGTTGGGTTTTATGGCATATCAACCTTTGTAGGTTATTTAACGCTAAATACATTTTTATGTAAATAATCATTTCTATTTAAAAAAATTCAGTTTCGCATGAGTACACAATTTAATTGTCAAAAACATTTCTATTTCAAGCTATTCAGTTTATTCAAATAGTTATTTATAACAATTCAGTTTTGTATAAGTACAGTTTCAATGTCGAAAATAGTTCAATTTCAAACAATTCAGTTTAGCATAAGCAAATAGTTTAAATGTAAGTACAGTTTGATTGTGAAAAACATTTTTTTCTAGCTATTCAATTTAGTCAAGCAGTTCTAATTCAGCTTATTCAGTTTAGTATAAGTACAGATTTTGTTTACACACAGTTAAATGTCAAAACAGTTTTATATTAAACAATTCAGTTTAGTGTAAATACAGTTTCAATGTCAAAAAGCAGTTCTATTTCAAATAATTCAGTTTAGCATAAGCACGCAGTTTAAATGTAAGTACGGTTTCAATGTCAAAAACATTTCTATTTCAAGCTATTCAGTTTAGTTAAACAATTCAGTTTAGCATAACTATGTCGTTAGTTCTATTTAACCCATACATAGGTCCCTATCAGGTGCTACCACGCCGCGCCAGAGTGGACCTGGGAGCAATGGCAATGAAGGGGTGCTCCGAATTCCCCAAAGTTCCAGCACTACTCGGACCTCACCATCAGATTGTTTAGAGTCATACCCAGGACACTCATTGGGGGGGTCTTACCCTTCTGCAGAAGTGCAGTCAGTGTATTCTACAGCCCCAGCCGACTGGGCAATACACAGAGTTAAATATCAAAACAGTTTTATTTCAGATAATTCAGTTTAGCATAAGTAGACAGCTTAGACGTCAAAACAGTTCTGTTTCGATTAATTCAGTTTAGCATAAGTACGTAGTTTAAATGCAAAAATCAGTATTGTGAAGGGACCACAGTTTAGTTCTATTTAACCCATAGATAGGACCCTTATTAGGTGCTACCACTCCGGGCCAGAGTGGACCTGGGAGCGATGGCAATGAAGGGGTACTCCGCATTCCCCAAAACTCCAGCATTGCTGGAACCTCACCATTGGATTGGTCAGTGTCATACCCAGGACACTCGTTGGGGGGTCTTACCCCTCTGCAGAGAAGCAGTCGGTGTATTCTACAGCCCCAACATATATAACAAAACTGGACAAAGTTGAGATGAAATCCGGGAAACATTTTTCATATCTGATTTGCACTTTAAAAAAAAAATTCATAGTAAATTGAAGGTATTTGCTAAGATTTTTATAAGCATAAGGCCAAGGTATTTGGGTAACTGAGCCATTCGTATAATGGTTAGAGTGTTCGCCAAAGGTCCGGGAGACCAGGGTTCAATCCCAGGTCGAGTCATACCAAAGCCTGAAAAAATGGTACTTGATGCCTCCTTGCTTAACACTCAGCACTAAAAGGTACGGATCAAGGGTAAAGTGGAGCAATCCAGGGAAAAGAGTGGCGTCCTCCCCTACACTTCAGTGTAGTAGCTATTGAAAAGGGATTCTTCGGGTCGCCCTCGACTAAAGGGAGACAACTTTACTTCATAAATGGCTATCAGACGCATTATATTAGCGAATTGGTCTGCGGGACAAGTTTACAGTCTATTACTCTACGGTAGGTGTCCTAATTCGCTTCCGGGCTAGATGGAGGGTAAAATCGGAGGAGGAGGAGAATTGCACCACCCCATTCTTTCAAGTGGGTAGGCTCTGTTGTCTTTGAAAATTTTCACCCCTACCTTCGTTTTGAACACTGACAATTCGAGCCGTAAAAAAATTGCGACTTAATCAGCCAACAAAGTCTAAATGCAAATATTTACCCAACTCCTCTGATATGATCAGGATATGACACAAAGTCAATTTTCAGCGGACTACAGCTGGTTTGAATTCAGAGTTTTCCTTCTCCTAGACTAGTCATATTTACCAACCCCTCCGCTCGGGCAGGATATAACACAAGGTCAATTTCTAAGCGGAGTTTAACAGGTTTGAATTCAGAGTTTTCCTTCTCCTAGACTAGTTGCCTCACCAAGGCTGAAGAACCTAGTCTGCCCTACTATTTACCCATAGCTGGAGGGAGAATATTTTGTATTCATACCTTTCCCAAGGGTATTAGTGCTATGTGAAATGCAATCAGTCAGGTCCAGGATTTGAACTCGTGTGACCGTGTCCATATCCTGCGACGCTAACCATTACACCACGGGCACCGCCTTCTTCTCCTAGACTAGTTGCCTCACCAAGGCTGAAGAACCTAGTCTGCCCTACTATTTACCCATAGCTGGAGGGAGAATATTTTGTATTCATACCTTTCCCAAGGGTATTAGTGCTATGTGAAATGCAATCAGTCAGGTCCAGGATTTGAACTCGTGTGACCGTGTCCATATCCTGCGACGCTAACCATTACACCACGGCACCTCCTCCTTCTCCTAGACTAGTTGCCTAACCAAGTCTAAAGCACTCAGTCTGCCCAACGATTTAACCATTACGTGAAGGGTCTCTGCGTACTGATTGATTCATACAGTTTTCCAAGAGCATTTAGTGTGAAGTGAAACTCAAGCAGCCTCGTCCGGGATTTGAACTCCGGTCGCCGATTCGATTTCTTACGATGACAACCGTGCCTCCTAAACAAAGAATAAATGTATAAACCATACATTCATTCTTTGTTTGCAATGATCTTCTAGCCTAGATTGTTAACCAATACACCATGTGAATCTCTCCTACCAAAAATGTATCCAAAATTTGGTATAAAGCTTCAAGTATGAGGCACCCTGTGAGGAACTAACTCACTATTCGGGAGTAATTAATCACTAAGACTAGTTTTCAAACAATTACACTACGATGATATACCCAAAATACCCACTTCTGGGTAAGGAATGATTAAATACGATTATAAAATTCATCATAAATTCTATCATATTAGTTCCTATGAATGCAGAGATAAAACACACCCTCGCAAAATGAAAACAACTAATAAGTGCTAATAAACAAATAAATCGCCTTCATTATCCGCTATTCTGCGAACAAATACCTTTCTGAGTTCCTTCCATGAAAACATTGAGGGGGCTATTTTCTGTCATGTCTAACTTCGCTATCTTATCTCTCCTTCTGTCAAGTATTTCCGAAGAAAACCTGTTAATGCGTGGGCACCATTCAATTAACCATTAGCCTCATCTTCTAGCGATGTGTTCTGTCCACTTACACTTTTTTTTTTGTTGTTTAATAACTTTTATGATATCTCTTATATATATTGTTCAGGATTGCACGCAGCATTCAACACCCCACAAGACACCAACTGTACGGCCACCTGCCCCCTATCACGAAAACTATTCAAGTTAGGCGAACCAGACATGCAGGACATTGCTGGAGAAGCAGAGATGAACTCATAAGAGATGTACTCTTATGGATCCCCACACACGGCCGCGCAAAAGCAGGACGACCAGCACGAACGTACATTCAGCAGCTATGTGAGGATACAGGTTGTTGTCCTGAAGACCTACCTAGGGCGATGAACGATAGGGAGGAGTGGCGAGAGAGGGTCAGGGATATCCGTGCTGCCAGCACGATATGATGATGATGATTATATATATTGATCTCTGATCTATATTGATCTCTATTATCACTTAGTCAAAATTTACGACGCCAATGTGGATTTATTTCTAGATTAGTAAGTATGTAAGTTGGCGACCGTAGTCGAGGGCGACCCGAAGGCTCCCTTTTCAATAGCTACTACACCGAGGTATAGGGGAAGGCGCTACTCCTTTCCCTGGATAGCCCCATTTTATCCTTAATCCCTGCCTTATAATGCTGAGTGTTTGGCAAGGCGGCATCAAGTACCATTTTTTAAGTCTTTGGTATGACTCGATCTGGGATTGAACCCCGATCTCCCGGACCACTGGCGAATACCCGACTCATTAAGCCAGTAAACTTTAATTATCATCTTCGTGGAATTAGGTTCCTTCGTTAAAATCGATGCTGGAGAATTTTATGAGCCGAATTAAAATTTCTTACAAATAAATATATTTCTTAAAAAATCAGACATGCTCGTCCCCTCAGTAGGGACTAGAGTACATTGCTAAGACCCCACCTGCAAAACAGTTAGACCTCACAACCAAAAAAGGGGGTGTCCTGGTACGACACTAAATTTCAACCAGATTGAGGTCCCAGATCTAGAGCTCTGGTAAGTGAGAAGCTACTCCCTCGTTGCCATTACTCCCAGGTTCACTCTCACCAGGAGTGGTAGCACCTGTTATAGGGATCTGTTTTAGATCATGTTTAAAATGATTTTGAACTATATTGGTTCCTTAAACATTGATATTGTTACCATGTATCAAGCAGTTACCGGTTTAAAATGATTTTGAACTAAATTGATACATTGGCTCTTAAAACATTGATATTACACCTGAGGATGTTTAAAATGATTAGGAATATATATTTTGTACTGCATTATTGTTAAACTATAGCACAAAATAACCCAATAAGGATAAGAAATGTGATAAAACCAATCAACCAAACACATACACACACGAAAGTATACATTAAGTCTCTATGTTAATAAGAAAAAAAAAGAAACAGACTAGAAATATTTAGCAATATAATCGCCTTTTTTGTTTACGTATTTAATCCGGCGCTGCTCTGTTAATCACAACTTATTCAGAGCTTGTGGTCTTCGTTTTGAACCTGGACCATTTGAGCAAGTAGAAAGAACGCAATAACAACAAAATGTATGGCTTATGCTGTTTAGATTAGTTTTACCAAATAGAAGCCTGTGTATACGATACATCCAGTGAAAATCAAACTCTCTATATTGATATTATTTTACTCTTTTGAAAGGTTTTCATATCAGGGTTTTTCACTGGAGTTAGAGTGACAGCAAGTCTCCTCAAGTGTCCAGGATTCTTCTCTGTAATCTGGCCGATCTTGAGAATGCTGTAGTCTGGATGGTCTCCACTTGTTCTCTGATTTCCAAGTCTTCCAGTCCTTCTACCAAGCCTTTGGGGTTTGTTCCGAGTGCACTAATTACAATTGGTATAACCGTCACCTTCATGTTCTATAGTTTTTTCAGCTCTTAAGAAAGGTCCAGGTACCGGGCCATTGGTCTAATGAGTAGAGTGTTCGCCAATGGTCCGGCAGACCGGGGTTCAATCCCAGGTCGAGTCATACCAAGACTCAAAAAATAATACTTGATGCATCCTTGCTTAACACTCAGCATTCTAAGGCAAGGATCAAGGGTAAAGTGGAGTAATCCAGGAAAAGGAGTATCGCCCTCCCTTACACCTCGGTGTAGTAGCTATTGAAAAAAAGGAGACTTCGGGATCACCCTCGACTAAGGTCGCCAACTTTACTATTTAATAACTTTTTCAAATCATAATTCATCTATTAGAGTAAATAAAAAAAGTTTTGCAAAATTTTAAGCACGTGAGTTACAATTCATCACCTCCTGATGTTTTTGCCGAAGTCGTGAAGATGACCACCCATTCTAGACTGTGAGATGTCGAACTCGCATGATACTCTCCGAGTACTACACGCTAGATTTGCCTCTATGGCTTGTAGAACCGTCTCGGAATCCACGTTTTTAGGCCACCTGATTATGTCTGATCGTCGAGGTTTTTTCAACCCGAGCAAAATTTTCTTGACCTATCGATTTACTGTACCGTGATCAACTGCGAATTCACCTTTCGCACAGCAAATGTTTTTGGTTGCTTTGGTAACGTTATACCTTAGTTTGAACACGTAAAGCATAAGTTCCCGTATGGGATAACGTTGCATGTTCATTTATGTGGCTTCCAAATCCCAAACGAGGTGAAGCAATGCATAACGTATCAGTGCACCAACTACCACAATACTACCAAGCACAGCAGATACCTTCCACCACGGCTTGAACTGCTTGAATCGCGTGATATACGGTTTGGGTTTAGGTTTCTTTGTTTAATGGCATATCAACCTTCGTGAGTTATTCAATGCCAAAGCCATCCTTCTAGAAGAACATAAGTAGTGATACTATTTAATCCATAGCTGGGAGGATAAGGGGGTTCATACCTTTCCCAAGGGTATTTGTCCGAAAGTGAACGTAATAGCGCGACTGGAGTTCGAACACGCTTACAACAATTTCGCTATCCAAACATTACACCACGAGGACACGCCCCTGCCCCCACCTCCGCATGATATACGCGCAGCAAACTAACACCTACCAAAATATTGCAACAATATTGATTCAGCCCTGTTAATGATCGAGTCAGACTACGGATTTATTGATGCATCATTATTATGCTTAATTTCGTCTGGTACGCGTAAGTAAATATGGATTAGTCAATGTGGATCAAATCCATTATACCGTAGGAATGATTTACGAAATCAACTTGCTAACCACTGCACCACGGTGAGGCGACTAATGTCCCAGGATATAAAATTAACTTCACACAAAACCAATAAACGTGAAACCGCAACACATAAAAGAAAATATTGAATAACACCTACGGGCATTGCAATAAAACGAAATGCAAAACTCTAAACAATTACCGACTGAAAGAAGCCACAAATCGAGGAAACTATGCGATGATCAGGGAGATAATGTTTGTTGATAATGACTCACCGTGCACTTGCTGGGAATGTCATCAGCAAACATGTGACATTCTCACTAGTTCATCGGCATTCTTTTTCTATTTTCCTACCATAACTTATTGGGCCTACCTTGCTTGGGATACTTGGTATTTCCCAACCGAGTCAGAAGTTTGGTGTTCGAACTCAGGGTTTCTAATAGTGATAGTCAAAAAAACAGTACTTCTTTACGGAGAAGAACACAGTCTTACCATTTCCCCTATTACTATTTCGACATGGCTTAGAAAACACAGACTATACCCCTTGCAAGTGGTAAGAATACCATAAAAGGGGTATCCTGGGTATGACGCTAAGCTATATCTGATGGTGAAGTTCCAGTTCTAAAGTTCGGGGGAATGTGGAATACTCCATCATTGCCATTACTCCCAGGTCCACTATGACCCAGAGTAGTATAAACTGTTAAGGTCCCATCTATAGATCAAATAGATCTATTTACAAATTATTAATATTCGATGGGATCATGTGTTCTCCCCACCCACCCCTAAAAAAATCTAAAGAAACAACTTCACAAAAAATGTAAATATGAATATACAATAATCATGATTCCCAAAACACTTGGTATAAAATAACGGGTTGATATGCCGTTAAAATTAAGTGCGCGCGCAGCATATCAATCAACCATATTTTCCTTATTTAGTCTTGCGAAATATTAAATTTTACTTGAAAAATGCCTTTACCAGTTGGAGGGAACCTTTCCATATTTAAATGTTCCATTAAAATTTGTCAATTACTAAGTCCAGACTCAATTAAATATTAGTTTAAAATAAAATCTAAATGGACAATCTGTTTATAACTCAGTCCAAATTTAATCAATATATACTTCTTAAAAGAAATGAAAAACTTTATTAACTTTTTGATAACTTTTTTTAGATTGCCCTTTTCAAGAAAGTATAAGGATATCATATACTAAAATCGAGGCGGGTGATTTTAATCCACCTTTTGACAAAGGCCCCACTTGATAGTTTAGAAGGCCACAGATTCTCTACTCTTAATTTTCATGTTTACGCTCAATCCAAATTATGACTTTTAAAGATTTCTTTTGCGAAAAATAATTGAGATATCAGGTTCTTAAGTGATCAATTTTAATTGGTCTTTTCACGAAAGAGTGGAAGTCCTCATTTAATAATCTAGAAGGCCATATGTTCCCCACTCCTATCATACAACATTTTGGCATGTTTCACGTTGTTGAGCAATATTCAACAAGCTAACCTTACAAGGCTTATTTTGTAGTGAGTTCAATTCTCATTGGTTGCCTAGTGCTTGTGGCTTTGTGCAAGCCTAAACTAAACCATACTATAATTGGCTTGACACTATTTATTGATTCAGTATCTCTTCAAATACAAGTTCAAGTGATTGATTAATTTCACGGCATATCAACCTGTTTAGGGTTATTTTATGCCTAGAGGTTACGGAATCGCGTTTATTGTACATTTATATTTACATATTTTGGTGTACTTGTTTCTTAAGAGTTTTTTTTGGCACATGGTCCTAATTTTTAAACAGATTTATTTCACCCATAAATGGGACCCTAACAGACATTACCACGACTGGACAAAGTGGGCCAAGAAGTAAAAGTAATAAAGAGGTACTCTACTCTCCAGAGATCTCCAGAACTAGAGCCTCACCATCGGATGTAGTTTTGTGTTATATTCATAATAATCCCCCACTTTTTGGGGGTGGGTGTCTTACCTTTCTGCAGGGAATATACTGGCAATTATGACAACGAAGGGATAACTCCACATTTGCCGGAGCTCTAGAACTGGAGCCTCACCACTGGAGGCAGATTGGTATCATACTCAGTACACATGTTTAAGAGACACACACAATGCATATTTCACTATTAGTCTTGTCGTAGTTAGTAGTTAACGACTTTGTCTCACATACAATTTTTAGTATTTGGGCGACCTTCTTTGGTTGTCTATGTTATTGTTGCATTCTGCTAGACGAAATTAAAATGAAGTAAATGAAGTCTTTCAAGCAGATTTCGTCCAGGCTTCTTTTGCTGAGAGAGAAATAAGATAACGTTAATGAAATAGTTAATGTAGAAAAATAAAAACAAGAGTTACATTTATAGATGCAGTTCAGGAATTCGAGTTAAAATTTGTTTTTCTAACGTATATGAGCGAAACAGAAATTTTGATAATGAATTTTAAAAGTCGTGATAACCTGTTTCGTAATCAAGGTATGTTACGAAGTTGTAAGGCCCTCAGACGATTTTATCGAAATAAGTTTATCACAAGAAAGCTATGCCAAGATTGTCTGTCTGACTGCTGTTGTTGTAAACAGGGATGTTTATATTTGACAAGAATTTAGAATTTCAGTGTCTCGTAGTTTTAAATATAAATGTATTATCTGGCTATGTTGTTACGACGTCAATTCCGTTGGTTTGTGGAACTGGATACTGAGACCGTGAGGTATGGAGAAAACCTAGAGACGAACAGTAAAAGAAGTTTAAAGAATAGGGGGAAATTACGAGGTCCCAAATACAAGACATAACTTGATACCTTTATCTCAAGTGGCTGGAAATTTTGTCTTTTTAACCTTTAAAAGAAAATCTTAAGAATAAAAAACGAAGGGTTCAATAATGATTAAGAAAATTACGTCTTAACAGCTGTAGTTTTTTTTACTCTGATTAACAATAGTTTACTTGCTACTGTCAAAAAGTTTAAAAGAACGCCTTAAGTTTTTTTCTAAAAACAACTGCGCATTATCTATCTATCTAGCTATCTATGTCAGTCCCTTCATTCATCACTTTCTCTTTCTCTATCTCTATTTATCTCTGTCATTCCCTTCGTATCTATCTATGTTTAACGACGAGTACGAAGTTTAAATAAAAATTAACTAAAGCCTTCAAGTTATTAACATATTCAAAATACTTATTTATTAAATATTTAAAAATATTTCACATGACCTAATTTGCCAAGCCTTGTGGGTGTCGATATCTTAAATGATTTTAAAAAATAAACTTGTGAAATTATTTCTTTTGTAGACAGTCGACAATGAAAACAAGGATGTTTTATATTTAAAAGAAATTTAAGAATATAGGTATCCTCATAATATATGTTATCCCGTAAACTATATATATATATATATATATATATATATATATATATGAGGTATTTGCAGAATTAGATGGGAATAGCAGCAGACTGGGAGAGAAATCGTTGAAGACTCGGATCAGAACCCTGTATGTAGCAGGGGTCAGACGCTCGGTCGAAGAATTTCGAAGAATGCCAGAAAGAAATGATGAAGACCAAAAACGCCGAACATAACTTTATACTTTCATCTCAAATGACTCGAAATTCCATCCTAAGGAAGTAAGCAACGAGGATCTTATGTTTAATGAAACGGTTGTGTTATTCACTTCCCAACCACACACCATTTGTTTGTTTCTTATGACGGTCGGAATGTCGTTCACAAGAATCGGTTGCTGTGTCCTTATACGGCAATTGTGCCAACTTTTGTATCAGAAAATTGCTCTTTCTCCGAATAAAAATAGTCCAACAATTCATAATCAAATTGTTTGATGCGTCTCTGAGATCCTTCTAGTTATACACCTCACGTACTGTAATGGTTAATAAAGCTAGTTTTAAAGATCATGGTTAGAGAATTAGATTCTCAATGGGTGCGCCAAATTTCTGGTTTTGCACCACAGCTGAGCTGAATCCTTTCAGCTTTATGTTTCGACTCTGACCCCAAATAAAGTACCTAACCAGGCATGTGATTATTGCAAAGGGGTAAGACAACTCCCGACAAAAAAATTGTCCTGGGTATGACAGCTGAATCGGGTAGTGAGTTGTCGAGGTCTGGGGAGTGTAGTGTAACCTCTTTATTGCCATTATACACAGGACCAATCTGACCCTGAGTGGTAATAACTGTTAGGGTCTCATCTACGTATCAAATATATCTGCTTGAATGTTATTCGTATTTGATAAGAATACTCAAAATCATATAACTTCGTTCAATAAAACGATTGTTATTATTATTAAAGGATAGTAACTTGAAACCTTGCAAATTATTTGTATTAAATAGGAATACTTGAAACCATATAATTGTGTGTGGATGCGCTCATAGCATAACGGTTATTGTCATTGAAAAAAAGTCCCAGCAACCTGAGTCCAAATCCTGGACGAGGCTGTTGGCATTTCACGTAGCGATAATACTCTTGGGAAAGATTTGAATCCAGCTATTCTCTTTTCATCTATTGGTAAATAGTGGGACATGGTATGGTACTATTTACCAACCCCTCCGCTCGGGCAGGATATGACACAAGGTCAATTTTTAAGCGGAGTTTAACAGGTTTGAATTCAGAGTTTTCTTTCTGAAGAACCTAGTCCGTCCTACTATTTACCCATAGCTTTCCCAAGGGTATTTGCCCGAAAGTGAACATAATAGCGCGACTGGAGTACGAACTCGCGTACTACGATTCCGCAGTTCATCGCTTTAACCATTACACCACGAGGACACCCACAATGGACATGGTATGGTAACCGGTCTTAGAGAAAGAAAACAGTAGTATAGTGGCTCGTACTACGTTACTTCCGGTATCGCGGAAGTATAAAAGACGCCGTGTCTGGAGAAGCTAGAAGAGAAGCGAGACAGTAGCAGAAGCAGAGACAGAAGAGCTCTGAAGGATGTCGGTCATAGAAGACCAAGTATTTGTCGCTGCCTCCCACCAGACACGACTTGACACAAGGTCAAAAGCCCGAAGGCCGATTAAAGCGGGGATAAAGGGGAGGGGAAGGTCGGGAACGAATCGAGACTCGAACCCTGCTTGTCAGTGCTGCTCATCGGCTCACTTAGTGCAATGTGAGCCTGATGAGGCAAGCAGTTTCACGAACCCAAATGTGGGTCCGGGCACGTGTGCCAGTTTGCGGCTTAAACTAGACGCATGGTCTAGTGCCGTACAAGGGGGACAAAGGAGACAAAAATGCAGCTCGCCCACCCGAAGGTAGCCTAGTCGAAACTAGGTGCCTAATTAAAGGCCCCAAGTCTGCCATTGTTCCTTTTCCAGGGCCACGCTCCGGACCGAAGTCCAGAACAGGCCCCGAGGCGCTCAGTGAAGACCAACTTCGGTCGTAACACCCATAGCGAGAGACTTATGATACTAGTCGGACTATACCACTTAAGTTAATAAATAATTCACTCTGTTTCACTGTGTATCGGTTCCTTACCATGATACAACAAAAACTCAGAATTTAAACCAGTTGTACCTGTTTAAAAATTGACCTTGTATCGCATCTTGCTTGTGGCTCGTGTGTAAGTACAAACAAATAATTATGTACATTAGTATTAAAAATAGTTACTTCAAGATTTAAATGTTTGCAAATGATTATTATTAGATGCTTGAAACAACAAAATTGTGGGATAAAAAAGATTAATTTCGTCATTACATTACCCAACAAGGGTTGACATGCCGTAAAACCAACGAACCAATCAATCAACCAACCAACCAAACAATTTTTTCATCATTAACCCACAAATATAATAATGCATCAATCTATATTATGCATATATGCTTTTAATCTGCAAATTTTCAGAGTATCATATAAATTCATACAATATTTCCGAATGCTTTAATTCGTTTCCTCGTAAGTCTAACTCAAGTATCATTGTACCGCGAAATAAATTCTTCTTAATATATATGTATATATAATTATGATTCAAAATTAACTCTAAAATCGTTTTAAATCAGTAAAACACTGTGCTCTATTCATAAAAATGCAGAGCAATATAACAATATTTGAATAAAAACACGATAAAAATTCACAACCTTGAGTTTCACGCTATCAGTTCTTAGGTGGGCTACTATGGCCGCGTCTGAAGTCTGTTGAATTAAAAATATGTAATCTTTAGTCACATGACTATTACGTGGCTGACATACTAAGTCAAGCGGTTCAATCTGGCACCAAATTACTAAGTAAATATTTACTTTCCTGGGGACATTTGCCTACCAACTCTGATCTTTTATTTATCGGATAAGTCAAATTCGGAAAACCAATCATATGGTATTTTCCTTCCCAGTCCAATTTACAGTGTCTCGAACATCATTTCAAAAGTATTACCAAAAATTATAAGAACACCTCCCCTGCAAATAATGAACTGAATCATCAGTGAAAGTGTTCAATGAATGAGTGCCCATTTGAAAACAAAAGCCTAACGAAAATGTAGTCTACCGAGCAAAAGTAACGGACAGATGGTATATACAGGATTAACATTCGAAGAAAAGACAAATTACAATTTTTTTTTCCAGAACGAACACTACAAACCCGTAGCACTAGAAAATAGTACATTTGGGGAAAAAAACATTGGGAAAAGAGAAGTTAAGGGGTCTATTCTAAAAATGGGGTGTGTATGCAATGAGGAATCAAAACATTATAAATTGTGGAAAAATATCATATAAGTTTTCCTGATTCGGTTGATTGATAGATTAATTGATTTTAACGAGATATCAACCCATTAAGAATTATCTGAATCCAAGAGGTTTGGGAATCAAGTTAAATATAATTATATGATATCAAGTATTTCTAACTAATACAAACAATTCATAAGCAATCATTTGTTTCCAAGTAATTATTTCTATTTGATGATAATAATTTGATTGCATACAATTATATGGGAGTGTCTCCGTGGCGTAGTGGCTAACGTGCTGGACTGCAGCATTGTAGTAAGCAAGTTCGAACTCCAGTCGTGCTATTCTGCTCACTTTTGAGACGAATACCTTTGACAAATATATGAACCCTTTCATCACTGGGGTGATGAGTTAAAAAGCATCACTACTGTACTTCCACAAGAATAGCTTTAGCAGATAATAACCCACGAAGGTTGATATACCATTTAAAAAAAGAAGAAAAACTAACCAACTAACCCGTTAAGTTGAAATAGGTAATAATCATCCTTAGATTGATTCGGTTTGGTTTTATGGCACGTCAACCACAGTAGGCCATTAATAGCAAATCCATTTTTATACATATAAAACAGTTCTACTTCAAACAATCCAGTTTAGCATACGTACACAGGTTCAGTGTCAAAAACAGTTCTGTTTCGAATAATTCAGTTTAGCATAAGCACATAGTTTAGTTCCATTTGGCCCATAGATATGACCCGATCAGATGCTACCACTCCGATTCAAAGTGGACCTGGGAGCGATGGCAATGAAGGGGTACTTCGCATTCCCCAAAACTCCAGAATTACTTGAGCCTCACCACCAGATTGATTTGTGTCGTAATCAGGACACTCGTTGGTGGGTGGGGGGACGTACCCCTCTGCAGAGATGCAGTTAGTGTATTCTACAGCCCCAGCCGACTGGGCAATAATCATCTTTAATAAAACAATTATGGCTTCAAGTAACCATTCTTAAAACAAATAATTTTACAGATACACGGAAACACATACTTCAATCTAATACAAATAATTTTTGATCAGACATTTTTTACCAATAGATGGGACCATAATATTGTTTGTTTGTCTGGGTTTTATGGCATATCAACCTTTGATGGATATTTAATGCCAAATCTATTTTTATACAAATAAACAGTTCTATTTCAAACAATTCAGTTTAGCATAAGTACACAGTTTGTCAGAGACATTTCTATTTCAAGCAATTCAGCTTATTCAAACAGTTCTAATTCAAACAATTCAGTTGAGTATAAGTATAGTTTTTGTTTACACAAAAACTATATTTATACTATCAGGTGCTACCACTCCGGGCCAGAGTGGACCTGAGAGCGATGGCAATGAAGGGGTACTCCGCATTCCCCAAAGCTCCCGCATTGCTGGAACCTCACCATCAGATTGTTTAGTGTCATATCAGGACACTTGTTGGGTGGGGGTTACCACTCTGCAGAGAAGCAGTTGGTGTATTCTACAGCCCCAACCGACTGGTCAAGAGACCCTAATAAGTAGTACCACTCCGGGTCAGAGTTGACCAGGGATGTGATGGTTATGAAGAGGCATTCCACACTCTCCAAATCTCCTGAACTAGAATCTCACCCTCAGATTAAGATTATTGTCATACTGTGGAACATCTTTTTTATGGGAGGGTTTTAGCCCTCTGCTGGGGAATGGAGTCAGCGTATTCTAAAACCCGCGAACAAAGTGATTGCACATTCAAATTAGTCAAATATGTATGAAAGTAAATAACTTAAAAAAAAAAAGAAGCTACTTAAAAAATCAAAAGAAAGTGCTCAGTATCAGCAGATAGAGCAGGATGACCCCCCATCCCACCAAAAAATTCTACTTATCCCTTCTTGGCTGCCCCATTACTACTTGTTTCGTTTAATTTCTTGTACAACTGAAAATTGCGAGTGTTTCTTTCAAAAAGTCTACATGAAACTTGTAGTAAAGGGATAAAGTTATATATATATATATATATATATATATATATATATATATATATATATATATTCTGTTTATGTGACTCCTTAACCTTATTTTTAAAAATCTGTAACTTTCTCACGCCTCTTCTCTATTATTGGGACTTTTTTCACACGCTGTCTTTATTTTTCCATGCCAAAATGCACATCATTAAATAAAATTCAGAAAAACAAAAACTACGTTTAAAAATAGCAGTCAGAGCAACATTCTTCAGTTTGTTGATTTCTTTTTTAGAAACATTTTTTATAAAATATTTTTATTATTTGGAATTTTTCACACCGGTAATAGCTGATGGTTTTCAGGTGACAGCAAGTCTCCTCAGTTCACCGGGACTCTTACCTATTTTCTAACCAGTCTTAAGAGTACTGTAGTCAGGACGTTTCAAGCCTTCCACAGGTTTCCTGTCCCTATAGTCATCTATCCTGATTTTTTGTGACTGTTCAAATAGCTTCTACTATTATTGATATTCCCGTCCCTTCGCGCTCCATAGCTCTTTATGTTCTCGGGCAAGGTCTTGGTACTTTTCCAGTACTTCGTTTTCCTTTGTTTTCCCCCTGTTGTTTGACAGAACGGCAAAGTTTGTTTTTACCTACCTCCCTGCACGAGCAAGATATGACACAAGGTCAATTTTTAAACGGAGTTTAACTGGTTTGACTTTAGAGTTTTCCTTCTAGACGGTTGCCATGCGCCGAAACTAACTAATTGACGAGTTCTTTTTTCTTTTCTTTTTTATAAATTATTATGTCATTATTTTCTCTCTATGTGTGTTTTCACACCAGTTTTAACTGGTGCTTTTTCACTGGAATCAGAGTGATAACAAGTCTCCTCAGCTCTCTTGGACACGTCTAAGTATTCTTGCTGATTTTAATAATTATGTACTCTGGATGGTCTTGATTCTTCCTCTGATCTCCAGTTCCAACAGTCACTTTTCCTGGCTTTGGTGACCGTTTTAAGTGCACCAACTACACTTAGTATCACAGTCACTTTCATGTTTAAGAAAGTTTAAGTTTTTTTTACCGACTTATCAGTGACACTTAAAATAAAACCTCCTCCAAAAGAGATATCCTCGGTTTGACACTAAGCTGCATCTGATAGTAAGAGTTCTGTAGATCTGATGAGTGTGGACACTCAACTGTTGCCATTACTCCCAGGTCCACTATGACTGTTAGGATTCCATCTATGGATCAAATAGATCTGTTTAAAAATTATTCATGTTCGACAGGGCTGTGCAAAATAAAACCCTATTGAAAAACAACTATGCAAAAAAAAAAAAAAAAAAAAAATGAAATTATTAACGTATAATGAACGTGTTTCCCAAACCTCTAGGCATGAAATAACCCTAGACAGGTTGTCATGCCGTTAAAAATCAGTCTATACAATTGTTTCATTACTATAAGTTTCACGTCTTCAATAAAATAAAAGACACAATCATCAAATGAAACTATCGCAACTAAAAAAGGAACAACATTTTGAAATCATTACTTGGCCACTTCAGTTTCCTTACTTCTCCCCCATTGAACTAGTACGGCATGAATTGGATCGGAGAATACCAAAAAGAGTGAGAATGAGCTTTTTCAGAGATTGAAGAATACTTGGAAAGGTTTGCCATCTACTTCCCCCCCCCCCACCAGAAACTGTTAGAAAGAATGCCAAGAACTTTTGAAGGTAGGTGTTAGCTTTTTTGACGAATGCAAAAAGTCTGTTTCATGATCATTTATATAGTTAAGTGTTTATATTTTTTTTTGTCAAAATCAAATACAGCGAAATTATTGAAAGTTTATCTTTTACTTTAAAAAATATCTCATTTTAAGGTACTTTAAATTGGTTATTCTCAATTTTGAACCCTTCGAAGTCATGTGCAATAAAATCATGTTAAATTTATATATATATATATATATATATATATATATATATATATATATATATATATATATATATATATATGTGTGTATATGTGTGTGTGTGTGTGTGTGTAATACCTACCTTATTAAAATACTTATCCCATATCA
>OY757920.1:53011036-53028536 GCA_963585895.1 Sepioteuthis lessoniana | reverse complement strand
AATTTTGAACAGAGTTATAAAGTAAAACATAGTCGCGGTATGCTTTTTATGCAACTCATTTTGTCTTTTGGATCACCCAGTTTCAGGCTAGAAAACTAGACTTAGTATTAATCAACAAAAAGACAAGATCTTGTCAAGTTGTGGATTTTGCTGTTACAGCGGACCAAAGATTGAAAATGAAAGAAAGTGAAAAGATTGGCGAATACTTAGATCTTGCCAGAGAGTTGACAAAACAGTGGAACATGATGGTCTACGGTTATACCAATACTAGTTGGTCCACTTGGAACGGTCCCCAAGGGCTTGGAAAGGAGACTGGAAAAATTGGAAATCAAAGGAAGAACCGAAGCCATACAGACGACAGCACTGGTAAGATCGGCTCCGGAGCGTGGCCCTGGAAAAGGAACAATGGCAGACTTGGGGCCTTTAATTAGGCACCTAGTTTCGACTAGGCTACCTTCGGGTGGGCGAGCTGCATTTTTGTCTCCTTTGTCCCCCTTGTACGGCACTAGACCATGCGTCTAGTTTAAGCCGTTTACTGGCATACGTGCCCGGACCCACATTTGGGTTCGTGAAACCGCTTGCCTCATCAGGCTCACATTGCACTAAGTGAGCCGATGAGCAGCACTGACAAGCAGGGTTCGAGTCTCGATTCGTTCCCGACCTTCCCCTCCCTTTATCCCCGCTTTAATTGGCCTTCGGGCTTTTGACCTTGTGTCAAGTCGTGTCTGGTGGGAGGCAGCGACAAATACTTCGGCTCAGTCTTAGAGACGTGAGGAGACTTGCCGACACTCTGAATAGTGAAAAACAGCCAGTTAGAATTGTTGAGAAAACCATCAAAATAATAACACTTTTCATAAGCATTGATTCACCGAATTTATAACGACAAATTCTCCCACCCCCCCCCAAAAAACCCAAACAAACAAACAAACAAACAAAGAAACATGGGATATGAGTTATTACGCCATCTTCGGTTTTTCTTTTTATCACTCTCCTATTTGTCAGACTTCTGCGTCGTGCAAAACATGATACAATTGTGAGGGTATATAGTGCTGTCTTTGAACAACTTCTAAAATATCAGGGGACATGAAAATCAATTTCCTATTAAGTTTCATGATTATATGAGTTGAGTAATCTTAATATTTATTATCAATTTAACCATCTTTATTCGGTAAACATTACTCGTCTCGCACACCCAGAATATACACAAGATGGGTACATGTGCATAGGCATTCTTTAATATATGCGTGTGCGTGGGTGTAAACTTTTGAAGGCGCATATGTAAGTATGCATATTTGTGGATAGACGTGTACATGTGTAACGAAGCATAGCTCAGGGGAGTCGTACAGTGGATTGTGCATGTACACAAATAGAGTAGAATCAAAGCCAAACTTCCTCGCGTTTGGTAGGGAACAACTGTTCTTTTGTTGATGTGTGTGTGTGTGTGTGTGTGTGTGTGTGTGTGTGTGTGTGTGTGTGTGTGTGTGTATGTATGTTTTGCCATGCCAGAATAGTGCCGCAGTTTGGATAAGATTTCACAGAATTTCTGGCTAACCGAATTCTTCAGCTTCTTCGTTCCGTCCGCAAATTACAGCCATGGCCTCTATTGGCAGCTACGGTGAAAGGAAAAAATGTTCTCGCCTTGTTTTCATTATACACGAAAACACACATACAAATGAATATCTTTATGTGCAAAGATATTTACTATATATATATATACATATATATGCTCACACACACACACACACACACACACACACACACACACACACACACACACACACACACACACACACACACACACGTATATATATATATACAATTAGCCTCGCCTGACATAAGGACTCGTTATCTCGCCTGACATAAGGACTCGTTATTTGTGAACAAAGAGAGGATGAACTCAATATATATATATATATATATATATATATGAATGCGGAAAAGAGTGATGGGATGGTATGCGATATAATATACATGTATATATCATACAGACATATGTATACATCACATACATATATCACACAAAAACATATATCTATATCACACATAACCCCGATATATATATATATATATATATATATATATATATGTGTGTGTTTGTGTGTGTGTGTGTGTGTGTGTGTACTAATATGAAAAAGTAAGAATTTAGAGGATGGTGCAATACATAGTTGAATTATTTGTCAACGAAAGCATGAAATTTTACATCAAAATATCATCACGGAAGTTATATATATATATATATATATATATATATATATATATATATATATATATATATATATATAACTTCCGTGATGATATTTTAATGTAAAATTAGATGAAATTAGATGTGTTGGGATATATATAAAATTAGATGAAATTAGATGTGTTGTGATATATCTATATATATATATATATATATATATATATCATAATACATCTAGTTTCATCACCGTTTCCTGATGTACATTGCAGGACTCCGGCCTTCCCTTGAGGTCTATAAAACATTGGGAGTAATGGACTTTGGTTTACCACGTTGGCTGATAGAGTGTTTTCGTTCACACACACACACACACACACACACACACACACACACACACATGTATATATATATATATATATATATAGGCTAAACTGAACTCATATAAAAAAGTATTTTACACAAACGTTTAAAACTTGGATATGAATGCCTTGTGTGGTGTAAGGAAAGCGAGTCGATTTCAGATCCTGTATAAGGCTGTGCGTCCTTTGAATCTGTTTCTTTTTCCCTCAGCTATAGGTTAAAAAAAAGCACGGCAGACTAAGCTCTTTAACAAAGGTGAGATAAATGCGTGCGCCCATGCGTTTGCATTAATGTATAAGAAAGAAAATCACCCAACTTCAAACTTTAAATTTCAAATTTCTTGATCCCCAAGTGATGCTTTTGAAATTAGTGAATTAAGTGTTTTTATTCGTTTTTTGTTTTGATCATATTAATTTTTATGTACAATAGTTTTTTTTTTATTTCATTCGCCACTGTTGGCATTGTTTTTTTTAGTTTTTAAACTGACACTCTTTGTTTTTAACAAACTGTGCTTATTTCAAATCAACACACACACACACACACACACACACACATATATATATATATATATATATATATATATATATATAATATATATATATATATATGTGTATAATGTTTTATGATGCTGGTTCGCCTGAATCCTAAAACTCTGAATTTCTTTAACGATTAGACGAGATTAGAAAAGTCATATCTGATGATATTTCAACAGTTAAGGAAGAGATGGTGCCATTTGCCAAAGTGTTGAGTCAGCCAGACAATAATCTGCGTTGAATCTAAATAATTCTTCCGAAACACTTGGTGAGAAGTTAATATTAACTTTTTACTCGTCTTTCTTTCATCTTATTTCAGCGGCTTTTTATCGCAGCCTTTATGAGACAATGTTGAGATAAAAACAACTCAAGTAAAATGAAAAGCTATATGAGAAAAAATCAATAATGATGACAAGTTTTCATTTAAAGAATAAAAAAAAATGCCAGTGAATTAGTTTTGGCCATAAATAAGTACTCAACCTAGTTACGATAAGAAGAAATATTTTTAGGTAAAAAAACGATGAGTAAATAGATATAATAATAACTTTGACTCATCTAAAATGAAAAAAAAAAATCTGGCCATTTAAAATGGATCTAGACATCGTCACCAGGCATCATCACCAGATAGGCTATGGATTGTATATTGGCTTTGAAGAAGTCATTTTTCAATTGCGGTTGAAATATCAGCCAGATTGCTTCAAAGAGACCAAGCCCGTTTATACCGATAATTTCCATACATATTTTAGCGGCCGAGTATTTTTGAACGTAGAAAGCCTCTCAAGATGACATTAGATTTTTATTTTTGAATTGGCTTTTTTTCTCCTTTTTTTTACATAACGGGTTATGATTGGTAAGTTGGTTTCTTTCTTTAATGATATCTCAACCTTTGTGGGTTATTTAATGCCAAAATCACCGTTGTAGAAGAACAGTGATATTATTTAACCTATACGTTGGGGTGGCAGTAAAGTGATTCATACATTTCCCAAGGGTATAAGTTCGAAAATGAGCGTGATAGCGCGACTGGAGTTTGAACTCATTTACTTCGAGGGCGCAGTCCAGCTATTACGCCACAAGGATTCTGTCAAATTATGATTTTAGCCCTTCAGACAAGGATTGTGGTAATGAGCTTCTAGACATTCAAAGACTGTTGTTACGAACTCCAAGAAGTTTAAAGAATGTAGTAATGAAGTCTGAGAGGTTCAAAGACTTATAACGAACATCAAGAGGCAACGAACCTCAAGAGGTTCAAAGACTGTTGTAACGAACCACGAGTGGTTTAAAGACTGTAGTAACGAAGCCTGGGAGGTTGAAAAACTCTTATAACGAACACCGAGAGGTTTAAAGACAGTATTAATTGAGACTAAGAATTTAAATGACTGTTTTAAAAATTTTTTTCGGGGCAACGCATTTACACATTCTTTTCAATGAGACTGAATAGATAATGACTGCATTAGTAAGACATTTTCTTTATTGCATCATTATTTTATAATAAAATGAACTGGACTAAAAAAAAACATCAAAGAGTATCACGATTTATTAAAAGGTGTAAATTGTATCATTTCTTTTTCGAACCAATTCTACCATATCTTAGGCAGATGAAGTTGGCCATACGCTATTCAAATTTTTGAGCAGTTGTGTTGGCTTTTCTGAGCTGGTGTTTCGAGTTGTATATCCCATGTTTTAAATTCACTTTTTCCTTCTCCTATACCGGTCGCCTTACCGAGGTTAAAGGGTTCAGATGCTTTTCCCAAAGACATGGGTGTAAAGCAAGACGCGAACAGCAACTGTAGCACAGTCGACGGGTCTTATAATACGCTGAAGGCTAAGACCCCCACAAAAAAGAGGTGTCCTTGGTATGTCACAAAACTGAATCTGACGGAGAGACTCCAATTCTAGTGATCTATGATGGATTGTGGAATACTTCTTCAATGCCATCACACCCAGATTCAATCTGATCCGGAATAGTCGTACATGTTATGGACCCCTTTAAAGATCAAATTGAGTTGTTTAAAAATGATTCATATTCGATAGGACTGTGAGCAGATAAACCCTTTTAAGTAACAACTACACAAAGGTATAAATATAAACTAAAAATGAACGCAATTCCCTAACCTCTTGGCTTAGAATAACCCCAGACGTATTGAAATTCTGTTAAAATTTATCAAATAAGCTAGTAAAAAACAAACAACAAAAACAAAGAGACCACCGCGTCTAAGATTCGAACTTAATCCGCCGAGTCCATTTAACGATGATCGTTACGCAACGAATCCTTCGAAAAGGTGTAAGCAGGCAGCAGAAGTGACACAACAGAAAAACTTGTAAAAAACGAATAATAATTTTAAAAAATGCTTCATCTAAGAAATTCGTCAAATATTGTTGAGTATTTGATTAATTACAGCCAAATTTGCAGAAGTTGACAAAAAAAAAAAAAAATCATTTCAATTTGTTCGGTTGAATCCAATTAGAAAAAATTGCGAATCAGCTGAAAAACGATTTCCGTAAATGGGAATGGAATTTACGACTTTTTATACGTCGGATCACCAGCTTGGGGTTTATATTTACGTTTTTTTTTCTTTATTTTTAAATACGAATTCATGTTAGTGACTGATTATTGAGGGGATTTGAGACTGCGAGGTGGATGAATGCGTACGTTTGTACAACGCTTAAAATATTTTAATGCCAAATTATCCTATGACCTAGGAGATCGGCGAGGAACCATGTTCTTCATCGCATGGAATTTATCGGGGTAATGGAGTTTACTTGATCTTGTAATCCTCCTCTTCAAGTAAGTTCCAACACACAAATACACACATAAACCCCTCATATATATATATATATATATATATATATATATATATATTCTTCAATCCAGTAAATCCGGAATAAGGAACAATTCCGTCTGGACCAATAAATTATTCAAATTTCGAATATCGGCCTTACTTTGGTAAATGCTATCCATAGCTGAAATGGATTTCTTTTCTCCCTCTCCTTCCCACCTTTGACTATCCCTCTTATCTGGTTATATATATATATATATATATATATATATATATATATATATATATATATATATTATATATATATATATATATATATATATATATATATATATATATATATATATATATATATTATATATATATATATATATATATATATATATATATATATATATATATATATATATATATATATATATATATATATATATATATATATATATATATATATATATATATATATATATATATATATATATATATATATATATATATATATATATATATATATATATATATATATATATATATATATATATATATATATATATATATATATATATATATATCTATATATATATATATATATATATATATATATATATATATATATATATATATATATATATATATATATATATATATATATATATATATATATATATATATATATATATATATATATATATATATATATATATATATATATATATATATATATATATATATATATATATATATATATATATATATATATATATATATATATATATATATATATATATATATATATATATATATATATATATATATATATATATATATATATATATATATATATATATATATATATATATATATATATATATATATATATATATATATATATATATATATATATATATATATATATATATATATATATATATATATATATATATATATATATATATATATATATATATATATATATATATATATATATATACATAACCGGGACATTGGCCCAGCGGTTAGAGTGTTCGCCAATGGCCCGGGAGACCTGGGTTCAATCCAGGTCGAGTCATACCAAAGACTTTAAAAATGGAACTTGATACCACCTTGCTTAACACTCAGCATTATAAGGTACGGTTCAAGGGTAAAGTGGAGCAATCCTGGGAATGGAGTAGCGCCCTCCCCTACACCTTGGTGTAGTAGCTATCGAAAAGGGAGCCTTCGGGTCACCTCTCACCCCCCTCGACTATATATATATATATATATAAAGCTGCTGTCTGTTTATTTATTTTCAGAGTCCGGATTTCGCATAAAATTGTTTCGCCAAAACAACCGTTTTTTCCTGCTTCAAATGGTATTTACTTATCCACCAGCCACGCGCATGATGTGACAGCAGGTCAAATTTTAAACCTGAAGTCATTCTGCACCAAGATGCACAGTGGGGAACAATGCTAAGAATTGTGTGGCTCCATTTCATTCCTTCCTGGAGACGTGGCTCAGACAATGAACTTGACCCTTTATAAAGGAGAGACAGGTGCTTCCTGTAGCTGGAGGACGGTTTCTTGAGACCAGACCATTCAATGTATTGTCGGATCAGAATCGGCCACAAATTTCTCAGTCACCTGCTATAGAACACTGAAAAACAACGATTTTTTTCCTAATGGGTTCAGCTAATTTGAATATTTCGCTTTAAAAATTGCTTATTAAAAAAGAGTTATTAGCTAAAGTAGATTTGAAATTAATAATTATATTTTATTCTTAATTTTCAATCTTTTTTTTCAAAAAAAGATTATTTTTATCGACAGCATTTATTATTATTCCCAACAGCGATGGATTTATCATAAACCTTGGACGATCCCAGAACTAGCATTGTCAGGAACATCCCCCCCCCACACACCTAACAAGTAAACAATATTTTCTGATATTTACCGTAAATTTTAGCGTATAAGAGAACCTTTTAAGTCTGAAAAAAATCTCTAGAAAACTAGGGGTGAACTTAAACGGCGGAGATAAAATCTAAACCTTTACTACAGGTTGGTCAACCTGTAGTAAAGGTTTAGATTTTATTTCTGTGGTAAAGATTTGAATTTTAACCCCGCGGTATAAGTCAATCCTTTGCTGAGATTTTATCAGGATTAAAAGATCGACTCATAAACCATAATTTGCAATCCCCGAAAAGGTGAGCAATTGACTTCACAACACTGATTCTTCCATCTTTCCATTCAACTTTTTCTATTTATTCCGTGGGATATTTCATGTGTTATTAGTAATTCCCGAAATTTAAAAATAGAAATAAAAATTGACAACGATTTATATCTGAATGTTATTTATTGTTTAAATTGCTAAACTCACACACACACACACACACACACACACACACACACACACACACACACACACACACACATATATATGTGGGGGGGGGGAATAAGAGTAAAAGCTATTACTAAAAGTTTCATGCCGTATAAATGCTACATACTTCTGATAGCGAAACAGATCCTCATCATAACACACATATATATATATATATATATATATATATAATTAGCAGTGACTAACAACACTTAATAGTTCTCTATACACTAAAAGAAGAGCCGAATTAATTCAATTGACTAAATTATTATAAATTAGGTAATTAATAATAACAATTAAAACCGTTTACCTTAAAAATGTTCACTGTCAAATTTTCTTGCAGCAGGGTCAACAATCTTCGAACAGCTTGTATATATATATATATATATATATATATATATATATATATATATATATATATGATTAACTGTGGTCGTATTTTTACGTGAGTGCATTCCACAGTTTTAAATGAAGGAATGCTGTAATTAATGAGCCAATCTCTGACAATGTTTCATGGCTAATTTTAGAAAAAATATTCAAATTGAACGAGAAATTCATTTAAAACAGCTGTTCTCTTCATAAAAAAGAAACCTAACCTAGCCTGTTCACATACGCACAGGTACGTATAAATGTATAAAACGGTCATTCAATAAATAAGTAAATTTTGCTTTAGGACTTGGCAATCGTAGGCACTGTTTATTGTTGCATCTTTTTCAAGGAAATCAACAGTGATGAGTCCTTTCATGTCCCAGAAGACAGTCAACATAAACTTCTTTACAGACCGCTGCGTCAGGAACTTTTTCTTTACCAGAGAGTCAGTGTTTTTTTTTTCATTCTATGGACCATCGAACCAAGTTTAGCTCATTTATAAACATTTTTAAAAACTAAATATGCTTCTTCGCACACACTATACATTCTTCTGTAAATTTGACATTGTTTGCACTTTTTTGCCATCAAAAATTAGATGACAGACCTCTGTTCAAACCATGACGCGCACTGTTTGTTTTGCTTCCATTTTGAATAACCTAAAAACAAATATTTTTGCTTGATTAAAATCATTTTTGTTAAAAACTAATTCGAAACAATGTAAAAAGTTCTGAAAAAAATATTGCTTAAAAAAAATTCCCTAATTTATTGAATGACCCTCTTGTATATATTAGGTCTCAATCCAAAAAAATTCCCCAAATTTACTGAATGACCCTCCCCACTGTATATTTGCGTGTGTGTGTATGTGTATGTATGGTTTGTGTGAGAGTCATGCTATACAGACATAGTAGTCTAAAGGACCTACCGGAAGCAATGGATGTTAGAGACGAGTGGAGAGAGAGAGAGAGAGAGAGAGAGAGAGAGAGAGAGAGAGAGAGAGAGAAATCCGTGCTAGCAGCATATGATGATGATGATGATGTGTATGTAAGTACGTATGGCTTGGTCTCTTTTTTAATGGCGTATCAATCTTTGGTGGATAGGTTAATGTCAAAGCCATCCTTGTAGAACAGTTGTGGTACCCTAAGCTGAGGTGGGGTGGGGAGTGAATGACTTCATACCTTTCCCACGGTTATTTGTCTGAAAGTAAACGTACTAGCGTGACTTGAGTTCGAACTCACTCATTACGATATGACAGTCCACCATGTCTAAGTTTAAGTGGTGTAATGGTTATCGTCGCAGGAAATGGAAACGGCGATACGAGTTCAAATCTTGGACGAGACTGATTGCATTTCACATAGCACTAATACCCTTGGGAAAGGTATGAATCCAATTATTCTCCCCCTCCAGCTATGGGTAAATAGTAGGACAGACTAGGTTCTTCAGCCTTGGTGAAGCAACTAGTCTAGGAGAAGGAAAACTCTGAATTCAAACCCGTTAAACTCCGCTTAGAAATTGACCTTGTGTCATATCCTGCCCGAGCGGAGGGTTTGGTAGATATGATAAATATCTGATTTTGATCAGATGCACCTATCGTAAACAGATGATTATTAAACTATTTTGCAAGCTGTTGGTGGTGAGTTCGGACGACACAATCAATTTAACGCTTTCATAGCCCATCCTCAACTAGATTAAGGTTAATATCTGCATAGATACATGCACATGAATTCCTCTTCTGCAATGATTGTTCCGTGTAACCCACCCATATATAAAAAAAATTAGGTAGAAATATAACACATTCATCATCCGGCGGGGGTGTCCTCGTGGTGTAATGGTTAAAGCGATGGACTGCGGAACCGTAGTAAGTGACTTCGAACTCAAATCGCGGTATTACGTTCACTTTCGGACAAATATCCTTGGGAAAGGTATGAACCCCCTTATCCTCCCAGCTAGAAGGATAGCTTTGGTATTAAATAACCTACACAGGTTGATATGCCATTAAAGAAACCAAACCATCCAGCAATGATACCACTAATTTAGTGTTCGCGCTTAGAGATTTCTAGGGGTCTTTCCTCCTAGGCAATACCTACTTGGTGGAATAGAGTTCATCTCTTGGGGCAATTCAATATGAGAAATCTCGACGAGATTAAACAATTTTTGCGATAGGCATGCATAAGTCTCGATTTTTACATGCTCCCCACATTAGAATGTCCTTGAGTCAAATCCTGACTTGGTGGGAAGTGGGTTAAATACTAATAAATTCACCATCCAGAGTTTCTTTTTACCTTCTTTTTATCTAAGTTTGTTTTTAATTTCATTTTTACTAAAAGATTCAATTTCAAAATTATGCCATCAATTAAATTTTAAACTATAATTCAACCGTTGTCTTAATTCTTAACGTCTTTCCAGTTTCTAGTCACTAAGAAGGTATTGAATTATGGATGAGTGATTTATTGAATGATTGATTTTAATGGCATATCAACCCGTTAGGGATTATTTTATGCTAAAAGTTTAGGGAATTATGTACGTTGTACATTTATATTTTGTGTAGTTTCTGAGGTTTTTGTACACAGATGTATAATATCAAGTATTCCTCTTAAATACAAATAATTTGCAACTATTTGACTCATAGATAGGCCCCTAGCAAGTAATATCACTTCGAATGCTAGTGAATCTGAAGGGGTACTCCACATTCCCCAGACCTCCAGAACTAGAGTCTCACCACCAGATGTAGTTAATGCTATACCTAGGAATCATTTTCTTTTGAAAGGCTCTTATTTCATTGCAGGGGACAAAGCCAGAGTATTCTAAGCCTCGCCGACGGTGCAGCAGGTGGCCGATTTTTTTGACTTATTGTTCCTATTGTTGAGAGAGCGTAAACGTGGTAGTTCGACAAGCAACTGACTGATTTACTTTTTTCAATGCGTTTTTCACAAATATGATAATTTTATGTCGTTCAATTCAGACAGCATTAAATAGTTACTGCTAATCCTAGTATGACCCAAGGCTTCACTAATAGAGAACGCAGTAAAGACATAAGTTAATAAACCAGAGATATGACAACAAACTGAATCTGCAGTTCTGGAAATTTGGAGTGTGGGGAATCGTCTTTTCCTAACACGTTCACTCAGTGAGTCAAATAGATCGGTTTGAAAAATATTTGTATTTGAGAGAAAAACTTGAAACTAAATATGGGAAGTGCGCTTAGCGTAAAGGTTATCGTCGTTGGAAATAAAATCAGCGACTTGAGTTCGAATCCCGGATAAGGCTGTCGGCGTTTCACTTCGCGCTAATGCCATTGCAAAAAGCATGAATCCATCTGTTATTTGCCCACTCGGCAGGAGGGGGTAAGATCCCCCCAACGAGTGTCCTGATTATATGACGCTAAACAATCTGATGGTGAGGTTCCAGTAATGCTGGAGCTTTGGGGAATCGGAGAACCTCTTCATTGCCATCGCTCCCAGGTCCACTCTGACCCGGAGTGGTAGTACCAACCAACCAACCAACCAACCGTCTATTCTTTCCCTAGCTAAGAGTAATCTGTTGGCGAAGATTTGTTTCTTTAGCTTTTAGTTAGGTGACCAGTCAAAGGAAAGAAAAATGTACTCCGCCTAAAAATTGATCTTGTGTCACATATTCTACCCGTGGCTGAGAGGCCATACTTGAAACCATATGATTATGTGAATTAGATAGGTATATCTTGTATTGCTTGCTTTGGTTTGGTTTGGTTTTATGGCATATCAACCTTTGTAGGTTATTTATCGCCAAATCCATTTTTATGTAAATAATCTGTTCTATTGAAAACAGTTCAGTTTAGCATAAGTACACAGTTTAATTGTCAAAAACATTTCCATTTCAAACTATTCAAGCAGTTATATGTAATAATTCAGTTAAGTGTAATTACAGTTTTAATGTCGAAAAACACTTCTATTTGAAATAATTCAGTTAACCATAAGCATGCAGTTTAAGTGTAAGTACGGTTTAATTGTCAAAAACGTTTCTATTTCAAGCTATTCAGTTTACTCAATTCATTTTAGCATAAGTATGCTGTTAGTTCTATTTAACCCATAGATAGGGCCCTATCAGGTGCTACCACTCCGGGCCAGAGTGGACCTGGGAGCGATGGCAATGAAGGGGTACTCCGCATTCCCCAAAGCTCCAGCACTGCTGGAACCTCACCATCAGATTGTTTAGTGTCATATCCAGGACACTCGTTGGGGGGGGTCTTACCCCTTTGCAGAGAAGCAGTTGGTGTATTCTACAGCCCCAGCCGACTGGGCAAAATCTTATATTGCATTCAGATTATAAGTATTAGATTGGAATAGTTAATGTAAAATATAGAATTATTAGCATATTTACTCCTTTGAGAGTTTTTCACAACGACGTTAGCTGATGGGTTGTCACAAGAGTTAAAATGACAATGAGTCTTCTAATGTCTCCAGGACACTTCTCAGTATTCTGGTCGATCTTAATAATGCTATTGTCTGAATAGTTTCCACTTGTCCTCTTATTTTCAAGTCTTCCAGTCCAGTCCCTTTACCAACCCTTCGGAGCTTGTTCCGAGTGCACCAATGACAATTAAACCTATGCCATAAATATTTATCATATTTACCCAACCCCTCCGCTCGGGCAGGATATGACACAAGGTCAATTTTTAAAGCGGAGTTTAACAGGTTTGAATTCAGAGTTTTCCTTCTTCTAGACTAGTTGCCTCACCAAGGCTGAAGAACCTAGTCTGTCCTACTATTTACCCATAGCTGGAGGGAGAATAATTGGAATCATACCTTTCCCAAGGGTATTAGTGCTATGTGAAATGCAATCAGTCCCGGATTTGAACTCGTGTCGCCGTGTCCAATTCCTGCGACGATAACCATTACATAGATATTTATTAAGCTTATCTTGGTTTTCACCCACAAAAAGCCCAAAAATGGGGCATCCAGAAATGGTTGTATTCATTATAGTTAAGTAATAACATGCGCAACTACCGTGCTAACCATTATACCATAGTCTGAAAATAAACTGGCACAAAACAACAGCAGTGGAACACTCAGTGAGGGTCGACTTTACCACTCAAGAGAACTGGTCCGCGTGGCAAGCTCATTGACCATCACACGGTAGTAGTTCATTATAAAGCTTAGCCTTGTTTAGGCAACTCAACAGGAACCATACACCCTACGATAATAAAGGCTTTTAAAAGTAGATTTCTAATCACTACTTCATCTAAATGTGTTCAAATTAAGTATAGTCTGGCTTAAGGGTACATATTTGAACAGATTGTATCTTCAAGCAGAGCTAGGAGATATAATAAAAGATTAAGTGTGAAATAAAATTTGAATTATTATTTCACTCCTTGTGAGTTTTTCACGCCAGTGTTAGTTGGTAGTCTTTCAGTGGAGCTTTGGGAATGTGGAAAACCTCTTCATTGCCATCGCTCCCAGATCCACTCTGGCCCGGAGTGGTAGCACCAACCAACCAACCAACCAACCAACCAACCGTCTGTTCTTTCCCTAGCTAAGGTTAAACTGTTGGCGAAGACTTGTTTCTTTAGCTTTTAGTTAGGTGACCAGTCTAAGGAAAGAAAAATGTACTCCGCCTAAAAATTGATCTTGTGTTACATATTCTACCCGTCTCCAGGACTTTTCTCTGTATTCTTGTTGATCTTAACAATGATGTTGTCTGAATAATCTCGATTTTCCCTCTGATTTCTAATTCGTCCAGTCTTTTTTTCCCAAGCCTTTTTGAATCGTTCCAAATGCACCAAGGACAACTGGCATCAGCATCATGGTCCACAGCACTTTTAGTTCTCTGGCAAGATGTAAGTAGTTTTAGTTTTTCGCTTTCTTTTATTTTCACTCTGTGGTCCGCTGGAACGGCAAAATTCACTAAATGGCAATTTCTTCTTCTTCTTCTTCTTCTTCTTCTTCTTCTTCTTCTTATTATTATTATTATTATTATTATTATTATTATAGTTACTCTTAGAGATCTTTTCACATCAGCGTTAGTTGATGGTATTTCAGTGGAGTTTGAGTGATAGCAAATCTCTTCAAGTCTTTAGGACTCTTCTCAGTATTTTGGTCGATCTCAATAATGCAGTTATTTGGATGGTCTCCGTTCCTCTTCTTATTTCCAATTCCTCCAGTCCTTGTACCAATTCTTCGGTAATGGTACCAAGAGCACCAATTACAATTTTCAAAATCGTCACTTTTATGTTAAACAGTTTTTTCAATTTCCTAGCAATGTCGAAGTACTTATCCTTCTTTTCACTTTCTTTCAATTTTACTCTGTGGTCAGCCGGGACAGCAAAGTCCACTATTTTGCATGTTATCTTGATTTTTTTGTTGTTGATTATTTTAAGGTCTGGTTGTCTGGTCGAGATTAGGTGATCTGTTTGTATCTCAAAATCCCAGAGGCATATGCCATTTGTTCGTATGGTCAAATTTAAATTTTCTGCACAATTCCAAGTGGATCAACTTGCCCACCCAGTCGTGTCTAGTTTTATACTCTTTCTGTGTTAATTTACTGCATTTGCTTATTATATGATTGATCGTTTCGTCTCTATGTCCACATAACCAACATCTGCTGTTTTGTTGCGTCTTATCTATGCTTGCCTTAATATGATTGGTCTTTATGACGTTGTTTTGTGCTGCTATTAGAAGAGATTCAGCTCCTCTCTTAAGATTTCCATTCCTTAGCCATGTCCACGTTTTTTCGTGAGAGGTGTCACTTGATTGTGACTTAAAACCTCCATAGAGTTGTTTTTCTTCCCTTTTTGCTTTCTGGTTATTTCCATTCTGTTGGTTCTCGTATTGTCACTGTTAGTCTTCCTCCACGCTTTTCTATGTAGTCTTTGAGTCGTTGTATCGATGTGTCAATGCTAGCATGTTCTTTTCCTTCTTCTTTTCTTCACACATACAGTCGGTCTACGTCATCTCTATGATATAGAGACTCTTTAAAAATGGTCCCGAATGTTTTATGATATCTTATGAGGGGGACAACCCAGGTTCCTACGATATAGTTTTGTCTCGTGTAGCTAATCCTATTTACCAACCCCTCCGCTCGGGCAGGATATGACACAAGGTCAATTTTTAAGCGGAGTTTAACAGGTTTCAATTCAGAGTTTTCCTTCTCCTAGACTAGTTGCCTCACCAAGGCTAAAGGACCCAGTCTGTCGTACTATTTACCCATAGCTGGAGGGGGAATAATTGGATTCATACCTTTCCCAAGGGTATTAGTGCTATGTGAAATGCAATGAGTCTCGTCCAGGATTTGAACTCGTGTCGCTGTGTCCATTTCCTACGACGATAACCATTACACCACGGGCATCTCGTGTAGCTAATTGGTTCTCCTGAGATACTCCTCCTCCCCCTTTTCCTCCTCCTCTTCTTCTTCTTCTTATCATTATTATTATTATTATTATTTACAACACTTTCTTGTATAACGGTTTTAAGATGGCCACTGATGAGCATAAAGTACTGTCTTAAAATCTTTCATTTATTGATGCCTAACATGCATTTCATTTTCAAAATCTAATATCCCAGATATTTTCATAATGAATGAATTTCTGGATATACAACTAACAATATACAACACCAATGATGTAGATGTTCTCCTTTGATCTTTTTGTGAGGATTTGCAATCTCTTACAATTTTCAACTCAGCTCATGACTACACAGAGCTGGTCATTTGATAAATAACCTTTTAGGTAGACGTCAATCTGGGACAGAGTTTGTTCCTGTGCTTTGTTTACAGGCATTGCTGGAACGACTCAAAGTGGAAAATATTTCCATGGCACGTCAAAAAGAAAAAGGTTGTCTCTGGGAAAAATGCAAATATATGAGACAGACACCCTTTCACAGTGAGCGGGACAGTCAGATATAGAGAAAAGGTTAGAGAAAAAATTTGGCTTAAAACTAGTCTGGACCGGGTCTCCAAATATTGGTTTAAAATCCAAAATTTTTAGGTTTTTAAATCTTATATGTATGCTCTGATACTATTGATCGCTTTAAAACCACTTTTTCAAAAAAGAATATATATATATATATATATATATATATATATATATATATATATATATATATATATAGTACAATTTGATGGAGACTCAAACTCGGTTAAGTCGTCATAATAAGTTTCAGAAAAATTACTATTTCATAAAGCCATGTTTTTCTCTTTTCAATTATAAAAATGCACTTCAGTGGTGGGGTTGAATGGTGTTTAAACATTAAACATTGACTTTTATTTCCTTCTTCACATACTGCTAAAATCTGAGATCATTTAAACGAGAATTGGTCTACTTACTAGATTAAGAAATGATATCTATTTTTCTGAAATGCCCTGTACATCTCAAATGATATAGAATACTTTTAAAAACTATATATATATATATATATATATATATGTGTGTGTGTGTGTGTGTGTGTGTGTGTGCGCGTGTTTGTATGTGTGTGTGTACTGCCAATGTCCAGTGTTTGCCAATGCCCCGGGAGACCAGGGTTCAATCCCAGGTCGACGTCATACCAAAGACTTAAAAATGGTACTTGAAGCCTCCTTGCTTAACACTCAGCAATATAAGGAACGGATCAAGGGTAAAGTAGAGCAATCCAGGGAAAGGAGTAGCGCCCTCCCCTACACCTCGGTGTAGTAGCTATCGAAAAGGGAGCCTTCTGGTCGCCCTCGACTACGGTCGCCAACTCTACTGTTACTCATTAGGCCAGTAGCTTCAAGTAATTCTTAATACAAAGAATTTCCATTCCGATGAATCGTTTCAAGTATTCCAATCTAATAATATCTTAAGTAACTAATAATCTTTTGTAAACAATCGTAACTTCAAGAAATTAGCCTTAATGTAGAGAATTTCTATTCCGTTGAATGCTTTCAAGTATTCCAATCTAATAATAATTTTCCTTGTGCGTTTTTCACACCAGCTTAAACGGGTGGTC
>OY757920.1:52899719-53010836 GCA_963585895.1 Sepioteuthis lessoniana | reverse complement strand
CACCCATCGCTTCAAGAAGGTCTTTTGGACGACATCCTGTGTCCGTACAGAGCTGTTTAGATAAGTTCTAGCTGGCCGACCCTTACTCGTCCGTATGAAGTGGTCCATAGGAGAACGTCACTTATGAGTTCGTCCTTACTTCTCCAGCAATGTCCTGCATGTCTTGTTTGCCTAATTTGAATGGTTTTCGATGTTAGAAGTAGGTGTCCGTGCAGCTGCTGCTTTGTGGGATGTTGCTTCCAGTATTTGTTCAATATAGCACATAACATTCTTGTGCAATTGCCGTCCAGCTTCCCCTCTATATGCTCGGTCAGCGTCCATGTCGTGCATCCATATAGTAGTATGGATAGGTCGTCTCCATACTACTATATGGATGCACAATATGCTTGGAAAAAAATTGCATTTTATTTTATCGGATAGGTCTAACTTCCATATGAGCGATAACCTACCGATAGCAGTCCATGCCTTCACTAGACGCGTATTGATGTCATTTTCCGTTGATGAGACGCTGCTTTCCGAGGTAGGTGAACTTGTCCACTCATTTCAGAGAATCACCATTTAGTGTGGAGATTTCACTTCTTTGATTAAAGCACATGTAATCCGTTTTGCCTGCGTTCTCATGGAATCCTATATCACCTGCTACCATTTCCAGACTATGCAGCAAGGATTACGCCTGAGCGGATGTAATTGCCAGAAGCGCTGTGTCATTAGCGTAGTCCGCGTCCGTAATAGTTTGTGTGGCGTATCGTCTGCTTCTTGCCTTTTCCGGTCTAAAGCTATTTGCTTTCATTAAATCTATCGACGTTCGAAGTATGTAGTCTAAGCAGATTATGAACTGGTATGGGGTTAATGTGTCCCCATGCTGAACACCTGCAACAATGTCAAAGAAGTCAGTTTCTCTATCCGATGAGTGAACTTTTTACCTTTGTGTTTTTATCAAGCATCATTATGGCTCCGATGGTTTCTTTCGGGAGACAATGGGCAAGAAGTATTTGCTCCATCTTCCCTCTGTGTATAAAGCCAAAGAGTGTTGCCTCTAGGTTTTTCAAACGAACACCTTCTAAAATACGACGGATTGTCAGAATTTTTGATGTTGTGGATCGATTTCTCCGAAAACCATTTTGATTCTTTCAAATATTTTCTCAATTTCATGTTTGATGCGGTAAAGTAGGGGATATACCCTGGTAGTTCTTGGCAATTCCAGAGTCTTGATATGCTCTTCCTTTTATTCACTTTATTTATATCCCCTACATCTTGGTGTTGTAGCTATCGAAAAGGGAACCTTCAGGTCACCCTCGACTAAGGTCGCCAACTTTACTTAGTCCATTTTCCAGGGTAAAATCCGTTTGGTGTTCCCTATTTCTGTTTGACGAGTTGTGTAAGCTGAATTTGTTGTTTTGTTTTTACCTATTTGGGCATTCATGCCTCCACCAATGATTAGAACGTTGTGTTTTGGGATGCAACGAACAAGCGAGGATAGCTCGTTATTCTAGGTGTCTAGGTTTTTTCATCACTAGCATTGGTAGGACTGTTGCAGGAGATGATCGTTGTGCTTGGGTTGCCGTTAAACGTGGCTACCATCATTCTCGGTTGTATTTTTTCGATGTTGTTAAGTGATTTTTGGGCGCATGGACCCAAAAGCATTCCCATACCTGCTATGACGACATTGATAGAGTTTTTCCATGCAGATACTGAGATGAACTTCTATCTATTGCAATTACCATGGTATTTTATTTCTGCTGCACTATGATGCTATATGTGTTTTTGTACGCACTCTACGTTTATGGTATGCTCTACCGCAAACGCTGTCAACTCCTGTAGTTGACATATTCTATTTAAAGTTCTAACGTTAAATGTCACTATTTGTATTGTGCTGTTAGATTTGAATAATTTTTTGTTTGTGCTTGAGTTCTGTAGCTGATTCTTTGAACACTGAGGCCAGAGCTCCAACCTTAGCAGAACGTACCCCTTTTTTACTCAAGCGAAGGGACATATGGTATTATATACTCACATAATAAATATGCTTATATACACATGTACATGTTCATGTAGTATCACAACGACACCACAAATAATTAAACAGACGCACAATGATAAAGTCGCAGGACTAAACGACGCATACAGAAAGACGCAGGAAGACTTCTTTATGAAATATTTTACCTCTCATCTTTATTTGTAAGTTTCGAAAGGGTTGTTCCAAGTTTGCGTGTGAGAGAGAGCTGGAGACCGAACATTACTGAAATATTTTGACCCTAAAGTTATGGCCGTCAGCGTTGTGTCTTTCTCGTTCTTCATGGCTGCTCAACCGGACCCTGGAGTAAACTCTTCTGTGTGCTGGCTTTCCCAACTGCATCGCGTCTACCTCCGTCTTCCACTGTACTGCTTGCCCTCCTTCTCGCCTATCTCCACTGGCTCGTTGAACTCCACTGACCGGAACTCAACTCGTCGGCCTTATATTACCTTCAAACTCTCACGCGCTGATATGGACACGCCTCCACGACTACTTCCGATATCTGGGGACCGGGATGTGTCACTTCCGCTTTCTTTGGAATGGCCTGTGTGATCGTCATCGAGCGGAAATAACTGTCATCCAGTTCAGAGGTCACTCTCTTCCGGTGCGTCAGTCTATGAGAGGATAATGGGATCTTTTTTACTTCGTCCCATTTCATCTGCCAATTTCCGCCCACGCGATTTCCTCTCATTACTGCCACCAGAATGTGTCACCTCCTTACGGTGCATTACCTTGAATGGCATTTTTGGCCGGGTCAACAGGTCAAAACATAACAATGGTTTGAATAAGAGTAATCTTTCGATGGCTGTATTTTAACCTTATCAATAGACACCACCCTTAAAGATGAGTAATTGTAGTTTCCTGGCTGAACTATTTGATCCCGGCCGTTGACCTGTAGGGTTCATCCACTTCTGGTGAAGCGCGCCGTTGACCCGACGCGGGGTTCATCCTCCTTACTTCACATACACTTTGCTGCTTCCCACGGCTTCCGGGTTTAACTTGTGGGTTAAAAAAATCTCCTTTTTCTTTCCCCTTTTGCTTTCTTTTTTTCCTCTTGACTCCTTTTTTTCTTCTCTTCTGAACATTCCTTAAGTTTTGATTTAATATAAGTCTATACTTGAGCTATTTTGAAAATTCATCAGACAATTGTAAGTCCCGAGCTATTTTCTGGCATCTCAGAGTCGTGATATGGGCTTGCGTTAATTAAAGTAGAAGGCTAGTAGGAACTCGTTATTGTTAAAATTAACCTCGTTAAAGATTATTTCCTTCTGGATCCTATTTTATTTCTGGTTCCGGACACTATGTAAAAGTAAAAAGTAAAGTTGGCGACCGTAATCGAGGGGGACCAGAAGGCTCCCTTTTCAGGAGCTACTACACAGAGGTGTAGGGGAGGGCGATCCTAATTTACGGATTCGACCAATCTTTAATATATTAGAATTTTACGCTAACTTATGAATTCAAAGACACACTGTACAGAATTAGAAACAGAAGTACAAAAAATCTTTTAAACTTGTGTTTTAAATAGTTCACCTGAAAAACTAGACTTTAAATTAACAGATTAGTCTTTTCATTTAAATCGCTGATAATATTCAGCAAAGATTTTACTTCCGTAGACAAATAAAATCTAAAACATGCATTTAAAACAATTTTGTTAAAAAGACTAAAAATCCGTCAACCGAATCGCTTTTATATATGTATATAATTAGATGAGAATACAATGATATACACATGAAATAGATGTTGGTTGGTTGCTTGGTTGGTCTTATGGTATCTCAACCTTTGTAGGTTATTTAATGCCAAATCTGTTTTTATGCAAATAGTTCTATTTCAAACAATTCAGTTTAGCATGAATACACAATTTAATTGTCAAAAACATTTCTATTTCAAGCTATTCAATTCATTCAAACAGTTCTAACTCAGCTAATTCAGAAGTTCTATATTACACAATTCAGTTTAGTGTAAGTACAGTTTCAAAGTCAAAAGCTGTTCCATTTCAAACAATTCAGTTTGGCATAAGCACGCAGTTTAAATGTAAGTACACAGTTTAATTGTCAAAAACATTTCCATTTCAAGCTATTCAGTTTAGTCAAACAGTTTTGATTCAAACAATTCAGTTTAGCATAAGTATGCAGTTAGTTCTATTTAACCCAGAGGTAGGGCTCTATCAGGTACTACTGAGAGTACCTGGGAGCAATGGTAATGAAGGGGTACTCCGCATTCCCCAAAGCTCCAACATCACTGGAACCTCACCATCAGATTGTTTAGTGTCATATACAGGACACTCATTGGGATGGGGAGTCTTAACCCTCTGCAGAGGTGCAGTTGGTGTATTCTACAGCCCCAACCGACTGAGTTAAAGTCAAAACAGTTTTATTTCAGATAATTCAGTTTAGCATAAGTACACTGCTTAGATGTCAAAACAGTTCTATTTAGACCAATTTAGTTTAGCATAAGTACGCAGTTTAAATGTCTAAACAGTTCTATTTTAAACAATTCAGTTTAGTACACTATTTTAAACAATTAAAAAACAGTAAACTCAAGAAATCACGGTTTAGTTCTATTTAACCCATGGATAGGACCCTTACCAGGTGCCACCACTCCGGGCCCGAGAGATGAGAATAAAGTGATATATATTAAATCGGTGAAAATAAAATGATATAGATGAGAATACATATATATATATATATATATATATATACACACACACACACACATATACGTAGGTAAACACTAAATACGCAGCCTTTTGATTTAAAAAATATTTTTCGACATAATCTCATCTTCTTTTTTAATTTTATATTTAATTCAGTTATAGTTACATAATAATCACCTAGATCGGATATCATATTCTTACCTTAGTCAGAACTGTCGGTGGGTGACATCTTGATCCCAGACAGAGGGCACTGATACAAAACTCTAATCCAAGGTAGACATGCTGATTTATACGTAAACGATCTCATCATTCTTACTGGTACTATATTATTAATATTAATAAATAGTTCCTCATCTATTTGACTGACCGGTAAACTTGAAAAGGGCAGAACGAATTGGCAGAAATCTGGTAAATAGAAACAACAGCATTATAAAAAAATAAATAAATAAATAAAACAAAAAACAAAAAACAAAAAAATAAAACAAAAACAAAAACAAATAGTTAGCTTAGTCCGCGCGGATTAATACAATTGGATTTGAGAAACGGATACTTTAACCAAAGAATGTATTTTCTGCGTCACACCCAATACTGCATTTCAATGATGCACAACGGCAACGTTATACTTCTGTGCCTTTCTTTGATGTGCTATTTTATTGCACCGTTCTCGTAAGAAGGTGCGTAATGCAGGTGTGTCTGGGTACAATGTGCAGAAGGGTGCATATGTTCATAAGTATTTGTACACAAAGGGATAGTAAATAGTATTTTTTTTAAAAAGCGCGGAAACGAATGAGAAGTAATTTGAACGCGTTTTTGAGTGAAATGTTAATCGTGTTTATTTGAAGAAAAGACAAAAAGGGATCAAACGACGAGAAACACGGAGGAAAAAAAAAAAACTCCAAAAAAATTGATGACAGAAAGATTGGTTTGGTTTCTTTTTGGTTCAATGATAAATCAACCTTTGCGGATTAATTAAGGCCAAATCCCGGCACGAATATCAAGGCGAGAATCAAGGAATATTTTATGTTAAATATTTTCATTAGGATTATCTTATAATTTACCAAAAGTCCGTCCGTTCAGCTAAGGTTCAGCTATTTTTGTCCTGATTTCAACCAAACTTTCACAAATTATTAGAACTATACCAAGAAAAGTTTTAGATTATACTATGTCTGATTGGCACTGATTTTTACGTGGGATATGTTTATCAATCTTCATATCTTGCAGTCCACTCGCTATAAAAGCGTGTGTCTCACAATGCTTACTCACTCTCTTGGTAATTTTTACAAGAGACAGATGGCTTTCTCTCGTCCAATATACACTCAAATCTTTTCAGTTGCAGCCAGGTGTCGAGCCCCAAATAGAGAATTATTTTTGTTTTATCTCAACGGTTGCTCAGTGACCTGAGTGTGATTTTAAACTACATTCAGTGGTGAGGCGGTTGATCTTTAAAGTGTAGAGAACCCCTTCATTGCCATTACTCCCAGGTACACTCTGACCCTAAGTAGCTGTACCTGTTAGACTTGGTTGGGTTTTATGGCATATCGATCTTTGTAGGTTATTTAATGCCAAATTCTCTTTATACGTATATGTTGTATCGATAACATTTTTAAACGAGCCTGAGCTCATTTGTTTGCACCCAGTTAAATGGTTTCAATTATTTCTATGCAACAGTAGCAATTTGATTTAACATCAGTCATTTGTTCGCAAGCAATTAAATCGTTATGTATATAATATTTGAGAGTGAATAGTTTGTAAGTAATTTTATTTTTAAATGAGTTAGAGCCAATTTGTCGCTCACTAGTTTTGTACTATAGGTAAATACGTCTATTTGCGAAATGTACATGGGACGTTCATTACATATATACATAACGTAGAACACATAAAGAACATAGGAATCTGGAATTCGAAAACACGTAACGACTTCTTGTTCAGGTACGAAACCTTTTTATTAACTTTGAGTTAAAGGTTTCGACACAAGGAGAGAGACACAATCTTTTTATGTTGGCTTCTTCATCTGGCCCCTATCTCGTGCGACACAAATTCGTCTCGCCTCAGCGAGCCCCAAAAGTCGAACCTCCTCGTTTGGCGTCTAGTACTCAACTTTCCAACTTTCTTTCAATTCTCCACGAACCTCTGCGCGATTCCGGTGCGTGACGTCACTCGCACTCCGTCACCCGTTTCGTCTCGGACTATTGTGACATCTCTGAGGGACACCTTCGTCCGCCCGCGCGCGCCCGCGTTAACACCTGCATCAATGTTTGCACCTAACTAACCCATGTGCTGAGCCGAAAGGTTCTCAGCCTAACTAAACTCAAAGGCATGAACCGAAATCCCTCGGCCATTATGTTACAGTATTTCTATTGTTTCTACACAGTTAAATGGTTTCAATTATTACAATCTAACACAAATATTTCTATTTAATATTAATCATTTGTTTGTACTCAGTGAAGTAGTTTCAAGTATTGCTTTTTAATACTAATAATTCTATTCAATACTATTCATTCATTTGCACGCATAATTAAATGGACAAACAGTTTTATTAGACCCATAGATAGGACCTTCACAAGTGCAACCATTCCGGCACCTGTTAGATCTGCTTACAATTAATATTGACTGGGCGACGCAAAGCCAAAACTGTGTGCAAACAATTGATTATGGAGAAAAATTGTATTTTAAAAAGATACAATGACACATTAAAAATATATTTATGATTGAAAAACGAATCAAATTTTGGCATTAAATAACTCATTAGGAGTTCATATACTGTTAAAAAATCAATCAAAACGAGGCAATTATCAGAAGAAAATCCCAGATGATGTTGAAACTTAGGTGACAATTATACTAATTAATGTAAATATAAATGTACAATGTAATCTACTCCCTAAACTATGCATAAAATAGCCTCAGATGAGGTGACATGCCGTTAACATCAATCAAACAACGATCACCCAACCCCCCAAAAAAAAGACACAGAAACCCAATTTTTATTTTCAAATTCAAATTAATACTACACCTCAGTGTCTGAAAAATATTAAAATTAAATATTGATACGAAATATTTAATTTTTTGGTAAGTTTTTTTAATGGCATATCAGTTTTCGAGGGTTATTTAATACCGAAGCCATCCTTGAAGAACAACAATAGCGGTACTATTTAACCCATAGCAGAGGGAATCAGGAGTGGGGGTTCTTACTTTTCGGGGGAGTATTAGTCCAAAAGTGAGTGTAAAAAAACGACCGGAGTTCGAACTCGCTTACTACAATGACATAGTTTATCACGTTAGACACTACGCCATGGAGACCCCCACCTTAATTTTTAGAGGAATCTAAGATCCTTGAACAAATTGTACGTCTCTCTATACGACATTTAGTGTAAACAATACAGTAAACTGAAGTAAATAAATAATAGAATTAAACAAAACGTTCTTTAAATATGAATAATAATAATCCTAAACTTTAATAAAAGTGACTATGTCCTTTATTTTTAACAATGACCATCTTTCAACCCGTATGTAATATGGATAAGTACTACTAGTAATACTACAAGTATTAGTGTTAATATTACTATATAATACACCATCATTGTTTGAATAATGTTAGCTTTCATTATATATTGCTAAACAGGATCGACCTTAAGATTCCTGGCGTCCCGGAAAAGTGTCTTTTAAAGTATGGCATAATTAATTTCCCGAACCTATTAAAATTGCATACGCATACATACATAGTTTAAATCTAATTCAATATAAAATTTGTAATTTAGGTCAAAATGTAATTAAAAAATTAAAAATTTAAAAATTTTTTAAAAATAAATTTACTACATTTCTAACCGAAATTAAAATTTAAAACCGAAGTGGGCTTAATGAGGAGATAACTCTTCACCCCTCTTCTATCCCCTCCCACTTTTCTGTGTCTATTCTAGTTTTTTTTATCTAAAAGATCTGAAGAAGTCCTGTTAATTTTTTTCGTGTTTTTGGAAATTTCAAAAATGCGTAACAGGATGGAAATAAATTTATAATCCTATGTGACCGGTTTTGTTGTTTTCTTAAAGTATATATATATATATATATGCGCACTCACACGCACGCACGCACGCACGCACGTGCGCGCGCGCGCACACACACACACACACACACACACACATGCGCGCACATATATACACATACATGCACATATATATTAACCTTTTTGGTTTTTGTGGTGGACTGTCGTTTTCAAGAACACCGAAGATCAGATTTGAATTCGGCTAAAAAGAAAGTTTTTCATGACTGATTGATTTTAAAGAGGTGCCAGATCATCATGGGTTACTTAATGCCAAGAGGTTAGGGAATTGCATTAATTGTACGTTCATATTTACATTTTTATGTTGTTGTTTCTTTAGAGATGCTGTTTCATCACGAAGATAGTTCGTGTGCTATGTGCACGAGGGATAGGTTTCAGTTGGCTTAGGTTACTATCCCTTCTCACCTTAGCGTGATATACGCTGCATTCCAAAACCGAAGATGGTTAAAAACGATATAACTGTAGGGGTGTTAAAAAAGCAGTATATATGTATGAGCGAAGGCAGAGGAGGGGAATCTGAATTATCGCAAGGAAGAGGACAGAGGTGGGTAACTAAACCGATCACGTTGTAAAACGGAAGGCAAAGATACTCTCACTAAGCTTCCCTTCAAGATCAGCTGTTGTGAGTACTCTGACTTCATATCAGAGCATTTTTTTGTATTTGTTGCTGGTACCGAAAAAATTGGAAGTTGCCCAGGGCGCCAACAGTAAGGAGGTGTCTCAATGAGATTGGAGTGCGTTTGACGGTAAGGGTCCAGTTCTGGAGACTGTGCAGTATCTCTTCATTGACATTACTTCCTGGTCAAATAGACCGGTTTGAAAATTATTTGTATTTGATAGGAATACTTGATACCATATAACCGTAAATTATTTGTATTAAGAATAGTAAGTTAAAGCTTCTGTTATTATTATGGTAGTAATAAAAGTAGTCTCAAAGGAATTCTTTCTTTTTTCCTCACAGATTTCGGATGACTGTAGACAAATTTCAAAGAAATTCTTTCTTTTTTTCCCCTCACAGATTTCCTAGGATTGTGGACAAGTCTCAAAGAAATTCTCTCTTTTTTCCCTCGCAGATTTCGCAGGACTGTAGACAAGTCTCAAAGAAATTCTCTCTTTTTTTCCTCGCAGATTTCGCAGGACTGTAGACAAGTCTCAAAGAAATTTTTTTTTCCCATCACAGATTTCGTAGGACTGTAGACAAGTCTCAAAGAAATTCTCTCTTTTTTTCCCTCGCAGATTTCGCAGGACTGTGGACAAGTCTCAAAGAAATTCTCTCTTTTTTTCCCTCGCAGATTTCGCAGGACTGTAGACAAGTCTCAAATAAATTCTCTCCCCACCCCATCACAGATTTCGTAGGACTGTAGACAAGTCTCAAAGTAATTCTCTCTTTTTTTTCCCTCGCAGATTTCGCAGGACTGTAGACAAGTCTCAAAGAAATTCTCTCTTTTTTTCCCCATCACAGATTTCGCAGGACTGTAGACAAGTCTCAAAGTAATTTTTTGCCACTGGTCGTTTGTAAACATTACAACATTCGCCCTACAACTGGGCATCGTGTGTGGCCAGATTCCTTTTTTAACGTAGGATCAAAGCCGCATTGTTTGCTGTGCCGAAAGTTGGACTTAATTTTTTTAAAGGGACGCATCAGTATTTCGACGTTAAATCCGGAAGAAATTGTCGACCTAACAGCAACTCGGATTTATCCCCGCCCAACAGGCGGTGCTTTGAATACGTTGATTGTATCCCCACCCTCAGCTGATGGATAAGACTTATAACCTGCCCCACGTTTTGGTGAAGGTCCTCAGGTTTTACACTAAACTGCATTTGATTGAGAGACTCCAGTTTTAGAGCTCTGAGAAGTGTTATTCCAAGATCTACTCTGACCCGGAGTGTTAGTACCTGTTAGGGTCTCATCCATGGGTCAAATAATTCAAGATTATCATTATTGGATAAGAATACATAAAATCATATAACTGTGTGCAAACGGTTGACTATAATTGAACAGAAATAATTACTTGAAACTATATATTTACTAATATTAGTAAACCAAACAAACAGTGCGAAAATTATTTGTATTTGGAAGGAATATTTGATATTCAATAAACTGTGAGCGAAAATCTCTTGAGAAACAATTACACAAAAAATATAAATATAACTGTACAATCAACGCAAATCCCTAACTTCTTAACATAGAATAACCCTAGGCGGGTTGATGTGCCGTTAAAATCAATCAATCAATCAATCTGATTCATCCGGTGATAGACGGTACAGGCCAGTTAACAGAGCAGAGGGAATGAAAATGAAAACATTCTTGAATAATATAAACTCCGATTGTTGCTTGTTTAGGAAGAACTTCTAAATTGAAAGGAATCCGAAGTTTAGGTCGGATGAGAATTACCTTTGTTCTTGTCTATTCTCCTATTTCTTGACTGTTATATTCTCTTTTTTCTCTTCTTTGTGACTCCATGACTTCGTCACCAAGTGTTCCTGCCGGGTTTAGGGTGGGACAATGGAGACGCGAGTCTGCATTGGCGTTGAGGGTAGGAGCGAGAAACTTTTCGGCGGAGAGTGTTCGGGGAAAGGAAGTCCGAAATGCGAGAATTATGATGGCTGCATGCGCCAGCAGACGAGAAAAGCTAAAGTAATGCAGATAAGTACGAAGGTATGTAGGAGTAAAGATAATCGACTTTCAGGCATTACTTCTAAATATGAATTTATAGATAGAAATTATTTCTTTCTTCATTCTTTCTTCTATTTTGGCTTCCGTCTAATTTTAATCTCTTTTTTTTCCCCATTGGCCTAGCGGTTAGAGTGTTCGCCAAAGGGTCAGGTGACCGGGGTTCAATCCCTGATCGATTCATACCAAAGACTCAAAAAGTGGTACTTAATGCCTCCTTGCTTAACACTTAGCATTATAAGGTATGGATCAAGGGTAAAGTGAAGCAATCCAGGGAAAGGAGTAGCGCCCTTCCCTTCACCTCGGCTTTGTAGCTATTAAAAAGGGAGCCTTTGGGTCACCCTCGACTATGGTTGCCAACTTTACTTTTTTTTTTCTATAATTAAAGAGGTGAGTGAGAGAGAGAGAATTTGAGTGTATTTGGTTTGGATTGGTTTCTTTATCTAATGGCATATTAAACATTGTGGGTTATTCAATACGAAAGTTATCCTTGTTGAAGAATAGTAATGGTACCAATTAACCCATAGCAGGGATAAAAGGAAGATTTTCAGGAGGAACAATTTCCATTCCAATGTGAAACGAAGGGATTTCTTTTAATCAGCTGCCTTCTTTCTATAACAGAGATAACGCTGAAATGTTTATTAGAATCCTTCACTCCTTCTTAAATAGGAGCATAAATATCATCATGGACCACTGTTATTACCAAATTTCTCGTTATGTTTGGATGTAACCTCAACACTGGAAAAACAGCCCGTCATAGTGAAATTTTTATTTGTGCAATACACTTTAAATATAGCTTAAAGAATAAAGAAATCCTCACGCCAATCTATAATTAAATTATACTTTTGTGGGGCCCTGCATTAATATGAAAGGCCATTTTTTACCAACCAAAATATTACTAAAATCATTGTTTTTTATGTTTCCCAAATCCTGTGCGAACAATTCATCAAAAAGAGATTTTCATTATGGATAGTATGCCTCAAAATACGCGGTCTTTTGGAAGCAAGAACGTCACAAGCTATTTTTAAAATAAATTGAAAATCTAAAGTACTCTTTACACACACACACACACACACGCACACACACACACACATTATATATATATATATATATATATATATATATATATATATATATATATATATATATATATGCCATTATATATATATATATATACTTGATGGAAAGTATCCTTATTTTTACTAGGAAGACAGAATTCTAATTATTCTTAACCCTCAAGAGTTAATATGCCACACAACACAACCAAACTAAACCAAGAATCAGAAATACTGAATTGCATTACTTGAAACCATTCAACAGTGTGCAAACAAAGGATTGATATTAAATAGAATAATTAGTATTTGTAATACTTGAAATCATTCAAGTGTGTGCCAATAAATAAGCTCTTAACTCGTTTAAAAATAAAATTACCTACAAACTATTCACTTAAAAATCATATGTATAAACAGGATTTGGCATTAAATACCAATCAAGAGTTAATATGCCATTAAACCAAATAACCTCACTTAAACCAAACTTCTGTCTAATAAAAAAGAAATGATAAAGGAACAAATAAATAAAAACTACTTACATTTTTTATAACGAATACTGTTACCTTTAATTGGTCAGTTTCTGTGTTTCGTTTGCATTGCTTCAACAAACAACTGGCTTATTATGTATGGTGATCAAAAGCGTAATAATTATTTGTCCTATCTGAGTCTTACATTTGAATTTTATGCTCCCTAAACAGAATATCTTCCGAATTCAGTAAAAAAGAAAAAAAAAAGAAAAGAAAAGAAAGCATTTTTCGCCTGAGAAGAAAAATAAAAGCTCGAGGACCTGTACAAAGACATATACACGGACAATAGTTTTGTAGCTGAATTTTCACCTCGTGCCCTGCTGAACATGGGCTCACTTGGTGCTATGTGAACTAAGGTAGCCTTTCCTAAGTTTCCCGGTACGAAGCTAGTTGACGTTGCTGGTCATAGCTTCAACCAGACCCGCACTTTGTAACTGGCCTTGTCCCAGACTCAGTAATGGATTAAATAATGCCACTGCTGTTCTACATCATTTATTTGCACACAATCATATATATTTACCGACCCGTATGCACGAGCACGATATGACACAAGGTCAATTTTAAGCGTAGTTTAACAAGTTTAAATTGAGTTTTCCTTCTCGTAGACTGGCTGCCATACCAAGGTTAAAGAGCAGAGTCTGCCCAGTTATTGACAGATAGCTGGTGGAAAAATAGTTGGATTCACACTTTTGCCAAAAGTATAAGAGTTATCATCGACGTTGAACATTTTGCAATCTCATTAGTAACACGTAACTTTAAAAAAAAAAAAAGGAAAATTATGACTTTTTAAAAATTATTTAACGTTATTTGTGAACTTAATGGGGTTATTTTATGTCTTGAGGTTAGGGAATTGCGTTCATCGTATATTTATAGTTACATTTTTGTGTAGTTGTTTCTTAAGAGTCTTTTGCACAGTTATTTGATATAAAGTATTCCTAACTAATACTAATAATTATAGCGCTTCAAGAAATTATTTCGGCTTAATATTAGTAATTTGTTTGTACACAGTTATATGGTTTCAAGTTACTATGACTATTACAACTTAAAATAATAATCCTTAGTAAACAATTATAAGTAAAGTAAAGTTGGTGACCGTCGTCGAGGGCAATCCAAAGGCTCCCTTTTCAATAGCTACTACACCGAGGTGTAGGGGAAGGCGCGTCTCCTTTCCCTGGATTGCTCCACTTTACCCTTGATACATACCTTATATTGCTGAGTGTTAAGCAAGGAGGTATCAAGTACCATTTTTAATATCCTTGGTATGACGCGACCTGGGACTGAACCCAGGTCTCCCGGACCATTGGCGAACACTCTACCCACTTAAACAAACTTCAATTTACTATTCTTAATTCAAATAATTTACAGTTATATGGCATGCAGTATTCCAATCGAATACGAATAATTTCAACCAGATTTATTGGACCCTTAGATGGGACCCTTACAGGTACAACAATTCAGTGTCAGTGCGGATAATGAAGGAGTACTCCATATTAGAGTAGCCCAGTCGGTTTCCCTGCAGAGGGGTAAGACCCCTCCAGCGAGTGTCCTGATATGACACTAAACAATCTGATGATGAGGCTCCAGTATTGCTGGATCTTTGGGGAATGCGGAGTACTCCTTCATTACCATCGCTCCCAGCTCCACTCTAGACTGGAGTGGTAGCACCAGATAGGGTCCTATCTGTGGGTCAAATAGAACTAAAGTGTGCCCTTATGATAAACTGAATTGTTTGAAATAGAACTGTTTTGGCATTTAACGGCGTGTAAACAAAAACTATGCTTACACTAAATTGAATTGTTTGAAGCAGAACTTTATATGTATAAAAATGGATTTGATAATAGTTGATGTGCCATAAAACCAAACTAAACCAAATCGTGATTAGAATTTCTGAGCAAGGAGTCTCACCATCAAATGCAGTTTAGTGTCATACACAGGATACCCCTTTTTGACGGCTGGGGAACGGGTCTAAAGCCTCCGCAGAAGATGCAATCGGCGTATTCTATGCTTTTCTGACTGGGCTTGCAATTGTGAATTTGATCTTCACTTATGGATTTCAAACTATTCGTCTCGCTCCGAAGTTGGTTAAACTTATGTTAAATTTAGAAAGTATGAATAATCATCTAGGAAAAGCCTTTTATTTCAAAAAGAATTTTCTTCAAATACGCTTTCGTGTTCCTACGTGATAGAAACAGTTGGTGACCCAGGTAAAAGCATAGACAACATTTGAGTAGAGATTCTTTGGTGCGTTCCGTTAAAAAAAAATGGCCGTTAATGTAAAACACGTGTTTAGTCACGGAACGAAAAAGAATTTCCTTACAACTCGTCTAAAATTACATATGTAGCCAGTGGAATATGACGCATGCATACAGCATCTACATATCGGACTGAAACAGGAGTCGAAGGCTGATATTCATACGGTAACAGCAGTTCAGATTTTAAAATATAAGTCTATTGAATTCATAGCTGCTTGTAAGAATTTGACGTTTTCCTTCTGGTCGGCTGAAGATTAAGTTCCGAATTATTCATAGAACCGTTTCTTTTGATCAGATAGATTTTAAGAAATGTCTTTCTTTAATGGTGGAATTCCAAATATCTTTTAAATTATCATCATGTATGGTTTGTAGATTCATATGATTAAGTATTACGCATTTTGAAATTGAATTCTCCGATAGTTTGTAATGGATTAATTTTAACGGCATGTTAACCCATCGAGAGTTATTTTATGCCTAGAAGTTAGGGAGTTATGTTCATTGTACGTTTACATTTTTTACTTTGTTGTGAAAGATATTTTTGCACACAGTTATAACAACAAATATTCTTATATAATACAAATAATTTACACACATTTCTATGGTTTCAAGTATTCTTATCTAATAGAAATAATTTACTCACAGTAATGTGCTTTCAAGTATTCTAATCTAATAATTTACACACATTTCTATGGTTTCAAGTATTTCTATCTAATTCTAATGATTATATGGGTTCAGATAATTATTTCTATTTAATAATATTTATTTTTTGGCAAACGGCTATTTAGTTTCAAGTAATTAATAATAATCCTTAGTAAACAATTATAGATTCAAGTAACTATTCTTAATACAAATGATCTACAGTTATATGGTATCAAGTATTTCTATCTAATATTTGTAATTTTAAAACATATCTATTTGACCCATAGGCGGGAGCCGAACATGTACTTTTACTCTGGGTCAGAGTGGAGCTGGAAGTAATGGCAGTGAAGAAGTACTCCACCCTCCCCAGAGCTCCAGATGCAGTTTAGTGTCCTATCCATGCACCACCTTTTTTTTTTTGAAAGGGTATTCTTAACCCTCTGCAAGGGATGCAGTATGCATATTCTAAACCCAGCCGACTGGGTAGACAGAGGGGTTGAGTAAATTCATACAGTATTCCCTGTTAACAGATAACCTTGACACGCTTCTACACGATTTCATTAAACAGCTTAATTCACGGGTATAGAATAACGTTAGGTGATACTTTATTGAAAATTAATGATTTAAGTTTTTAATATTCAGAATGTTTTACAATTTCCCCGATCGTAGAACTTGGAAGGCTCACTGGATGACGAGAAAACATGTACCACTGAACTACATTTGAATATAAAATAATGGACTATATTTGTTCTGTTGATCGATTTTTACATTTAATCATACGATGAAAGCGCTGCGTACGGAATAACAAACAAAAAGTCTTTTGGAATAAGTTATCTCTAAAATAAGAATCTGGTGAAGATTCTTTTGATTGAATGAATGATTTTAACGGTATGTCAAACCATCGAGGGTTATTTAAGCCTCAAAGTTCATTGTATAGTTATTTTTTGTAAGGTTGTTTAAGAATTTTTTATCGAATAGGGACAATTTTTACACAGATCTATTTGACCCATAAATGGGACCCTTATACGTACAACCACTCCGGGTCTGAGTAGATTCAATAGTATACAATGAAAGGTACCCCACATTCACCAGATCTCTAAAACTAATGTCTCACCATTAGATGCAGTTTAGTTTCATACCCAAGACACCAACCCTTTTTTTTTTTTTTTTTTTTTGAGAGCGGGGAGGTTCCCACCTCTCTCTGCAGAGTATATAGTATTCTAAGCCTAGCTGACAGGACGGAGATTTTCAACTGGGAAGGGGAGACAACAAGTTATGATTCGAATAACATATATATTGTGATTTCCTCGAAAAGTATTATATTTATTTATTTATTTTTTTTTTTTTTTTTTACTTGAGACCTGAGGTCTGCTACAATTCAAACTGACTTCCATTTATTTCATTTTACTTGGTTTTATTTTATTTAAAAAAAAAAGTAACTTTAAAACTGAGACCGAGAAAGGTGACCATAAAATGAGGGTTTCATTCCTTTTTGATTCAGGATTCAAACACCCATTACTCTCTTTTTACATCGAATCAACGGTTGTAGTTTGGTTTATTGGGCTTGCTCGAATCGATTCTAACTTCCCGAGACTCCCATTTCTAAGGGTTTTTCTTCTTTTTTCTTTTTTCTTTTTTCTTTTTTCAATAGACATAGATTCAGGTTTCAGTCTACATGAAGTTCTAATTAAGAATTAAATAACAGCTCAACTATGTTGACAGGACCTAGAATACACCGATAACATGGAAACGTGACACCCCAACCTAAAAAAAAGGGATATTCTCGATGAATATGACACAGTGGAGAGAATCCAGTTCTGGAGCTCGAAGGAGTGGGGAGTCACTCCCTCATTGACATTACTTGCAAGTCCACTCTGACCTAGAGAGGTATTTATTCACCCAATCTCTCCTCTACGGACAGGCAGTGACACAATGTAAATTTTTAAGCGCAGTAAAGCTGGTTAGAATTTAAAATTTTCCTTCTCCTGGTTGTTTAGCCATCCAGATAAGAGTAAGTTTGTCAATTTGCTCCATTTCTTTTAAAGAATTACAGTTAAATCCAAAAACATAAATCTGTTATCGGCCATAACTGAACGCCTTATTGGTCGGGGGAAGGATAGACAAAAGAAATATAGCCGATGACCGATTTTAGCTCGTTGAAGACGTGATTTTGGGATTTAAGTAATGATGCTGAATAAGCACTAAAGGAAGGGTAAAGTTAGTAATGAAATAATACTAGTAAATTCATCTGTTAGTAATGCAATAATTCTGATTTAAACTTTAAATAATTACTATATTCCTTAATGAAAAAAGCTCTGTCGGTGGGGCTCAGAATACGCCGACTGTATCCCCCTACAGATATGACGTGTCATTAAAAGGTTTGAGTGATTCCATGTAATTAAGGCATCAGTCAAGAGAAATATTAGAAGAAAGATTGAGAAGCCAGAAGTTGGAGTCGGTCAGTCGGAGACGGAATTGGAGACGACTGAAGAGACACCGATGTGAGGTGGGGGTTGAGTCAGCCTCGATGAGGCCGCACGCGCACAGGTGGCGTGTGGAATAGCGAAGAAAATAACTAAGTGTCAGCTCCTTTTCGTTTCGCATAGTAACTATGTCTGTCTACATTTTCGTCTCGCACGATAGATAAGTTCTGTCGATCTAATGGGCTCAAGTAATTCCTTTAATCTATTTCTCTCTCTCTCTCTCTCTCTCTCTCTCTCTCTCTCTCTCTCTCTCTCTCTCTCTCTCTCTTTCTCTCTCTCTCTCTTTCTCTTTCTCTCTCTCTCTCTCTCTCTCTTCGTGGCTACAATAAAAAGAGTTTGTAGCAATAAACTTTCGTATCACGAAAATCAATAGAGTCGTTTTGGATTGAGTTTAAAGAGTAACGTTACACCTATGTTCTATTTGGCGCCGTAGCGTTATAAAAAGAATTCGAACTCCAGCCGTACTATTACGTTCACATTCGAAAAGGTCTGAACTCCATTATCCCGCCAGTTATGAATTAAATAGTCCTATTACTGTTTTTCTACTCAGATGTCTTTGGTATTAAGTAAACCTCGAAGACTCAAATGCCATTGAACAAAGAAAACCAAACCAGTTAATGAAAAGAAATATGAGGTAGAGAATCGGAGATGACTGCACTGAAACCTCAAAGCTTCCAAGACCGAAGAGGTCAACTCAATGACCATAAAAGATGGACTTGAGGTGCTGAATACGAATTCAATTTAAACTTTATTTTGTTTTTAAAAAATTAAACAAAATAAAAAAAAAATTAAAATTAAAATTGCATCGACGGTCGGAGAGAAAAAGGTGACAACATGACTACAGATCTGTGCTCCGTCAACGCTTCGGTGACCGAAGTTGACAAAGTGACATCCACGAAAAATCAATGCTTGAAGTGTGGGATACAAGTTTAACGCTTGTAAGAAGGTCCATCTTTATTTCTGATCTCTTATCGACCCAGAGCGTTGTGATTATGCAAAAAAGCAATAACGAGTAATAAATAAATAAATAATGATTGGTTCGAGTTTATATTTCCGGGAAACTTTTCATTATCAACTCTTCCTGTAATTATATCATTGATTCCTTTCTTGTTATACTGCATGAGCACACACGCACATGCCTGCGTGAACATCTCAAGCCTGAAAAATTTTAGTGAATGTATTATTCCCCGAATGACGTAGGATTAATCAATAATGTCTCTCAGACGACCAGGATATAAATTTACATTTTTGCTTGCTGGTAGATGGTCAAGAAGATTAAGTATTGCCAGGTTTTGTTTTAAAGTTTTTGCTATGGCTTCTAATTTATTTCCTTCCTTCATTCAGGTTTTATTTCTTGTTTTAATTAGGTCGTATTTATTTGATCTTGCCAGTCGATTGATTAGGTTCTTTGACATATTGTTATAAACATGGTGGATTTCATCTCTGTTTAGTAAGCAGGTGTCTTGGCCCTGATCAGCAATGCGCTAGATACGTGGAGCTGGAAAAGTCTCGGCCCAAGCAAAAAGTGAATAACTTTCTTTTCTTTAAGATTTAATTCTTTTCTAAAAGGGTTAAAAAGAAATTGAAAAAACAAAATGCCAAATGGTAAGAATACTTGGAATAATCCTTTTCTTCTTGGTCGGCCCTATCGGTGGGGCTTAGAATAAGTTGAATGTTTTCTCTGCCGAGGGGTAAGGACTCCCCGCCCCGCAAAAAATGAGTGTCCTGGGTATTACAAGAAATTGCACTTGAGGATATGGGTTCAATTCAAAAGATCTGAGAAGTGTGGAGTTCCCCCTCATTGCCATTACACCCAGGTCTACGTTGACTCAGAGGGATAGTACTTGTTAGGGCTCCATTTATGGGTCATATAGATATATCTAATTATTCGTATTCGATAGTACCGTGTGCAAAAAAAATCTTAAGAAACAAATACACAAAATTTCTTAATGTAAACATTCAATGAATGCGATTCTCTAACCCCGAGACATAAAAAAACCTTAAATCGGTAGGAATGCCTTTAAAATCAATCAGTCTTTGTTCATACGAGAACATTTTAGCACTCGGCGGTATAGTACTTTTCTAACTTTGAATAAGGTTTTGCTAGTCTGAGTAAAGAACAGTATTTATAGCTCCTACTGTAGTTTTATGGTGAGGAAGGTGTTTTCGCAAAGTAATTTGTGTAGGGAATTCTACCCTCAATGAGAATCCAGTTATTGTAGATTTGAGCTGATTAAGTCGAATTTTGTAAATAACTTATTTCATTTCATTTTTTACGCGAAATATTGTCAAATATTAGGTTTGTATTTTCTTTGGTTTTTAACTATTAATTGCTACTAGACGATCCATGAATCCGTTGGGTTAATGTATCAGCGATCAATGATGACATGGATACATTTATTTTGGTAGAATTGAAGAGTTCTAACAAGTATTTCTAACTTATCCTGTTAATTCTTTAATCCACCGAGAATCCGAATGATTTTAAAATAGACATTCAATGTAAACCTTTCCCAATTACCATTCAGCCGCAAATTTGACTGTAAGTAGATTTATTCTATAAATCACATCATATTCAGTGTAGTACTCAAATGAAATGTCACTATGATTTACCGTTTTTGGTGAGTTACGATTTGCACATACACACACGTGCATATATATATATATATATATATATATATATATATATATATATATATATATATATATATATTATGATAAAAGTTAACGTTTTAAATACGTTTTTAAAACCCTAAAATGCAATATTCCTTACACAAAAATACAAAGTAATATAACAATATTTCGATAAGGGTCACATGAGGATCGGCCATGTGAAACTCTTAGTCGTGAGTTTTTACCACGTTTGATTTCATTTCATAGTTAAATATATATATATATATATATATATATATATATATATATATATATATATATATATGCCTCCACCTCTGAGGCTTGCTTTCATATAAAACCGACCTTAAGTCACATTCCGACATCGTGTGTGGTTGGATAAATATTCATACATATATAATGAGAATTATAAATATATATATATATATATATAGAGAGAGAGAGAGAGAGTGAGAGAGAGATAGGGGGGAGACTGACAGACAGAAAAAGGAAAGCAAAATGACTGTGTATAAGGACGAAAGGATTAATGATTTGTATAGATTAACATGACCAGATTTATATTGACAGATCAATAACAGACGACAGACAGAAAATGAGAAAGAAAGAAAAATACACTTAGTAGACGAAGGAAAGCGAGCTAGCTTGCAAGTCAGATATGAACAGATTGGGAAGATTCATCGAAATACATATAGTTTAATTCATAGATAGATCTGAATGGCATTGCTAGATAGATAAGAATTGAGATAGATAGATAGATAGATAGATAGATAGATAGATAGATTGTGAATGGGTGAATGTTTGGATAAGAGTGTAAGAAATAAGATGAGATAGATAGATAGATAGATAGATAGATAGATAGGGCATATGATTCAGTGCCAACCACCGATGTTTCTTGTGTACCGGAAGTGAATTCCTACCGTTCAACTCCACCTTAAACAAACAGACCAACAATTTTTTTCTGCTGAATCGTTTGTCTTTAATGTGCGTACGATTCAGTCGATAAACAGAGGGGAAAAAAGAAACAATTCCTGTTATCTGATTTTATAAGAAATGGTATTCTTAGAGAGAGAGAGAGAGAGAGAGAGAAGAAGAAGAAAAAGACAGGATAGAATTAAAGAAATGGAGAATATTAAAGAAAAAAAATGTGTGAGAAAGAGAGTTCAAGTGAAAGTAGAAAATACTCAAAAGCTGAATAGGAGATCAGTATAAAGCTCAAATGAATTATTTCAAGTCCTTGTGTCAGCTTAATTACTAAAACATGGAGGTGCCCGTGGTGTAATGGTTATCGTCGCAGGATATGGACACGGCGACACGAGTTCAAATCCTGGACCTGACTGATTGCATTTCACATAGCACTAATACCCTTGGGAAAGGTATGAATCCAAATATTCTCCCTCCAGCTATGGGTAAATAGTAGGGCTGACTAGGTTCTTCAGCCTTGGTGAGGCAACTAGTTTAGGAGAAGGAAAACTCTGAATTCAAACCTGTTAAACTCCGCTTAAAAATTGACCTTGTGTCATATCCTGCCCGAGCGGAGGGGTTGGGTAAATAGGATTACTAAAACTTTTATGTATTTGAAAAGAAAAAACAAACCAAAACAAAACAAGCAAGAAACTCTTCAATTGAAAAATGTGACGTATATATATCGTACGGAAACTTCGACGGTTATTCGCTAACAACATATCAATCCTTGTGGGTTATTCAATGCCAAATCTTTTTGTTTTATATGATTTGTAGGCAAATATTTTGTCCGAAACTGTATTTTTAGACGAGTCGTGAAAACTCATTTGTTTGCGCATAATTAGATTGTTTCAAGTATTCCTATCTAACACTAACAATTCTATTTAGCTTTTATTATTTGTTTGCACACAGTTAAATGGTTTCGCGTATTGCTATTTCACATAAGTAATTCTATTTATCAAATATTTCAATGTAATATAAATAATTTGCCCACAGCTGCATGGTTTTAGATAACCAATAAAAATAATCTGTAGTAAATGATTGAAATCTTCTATTTGATTCATACATGGGACTCTAACATATAAAACTAATTCGGGTAAGGGTGGAACTGGGAGTAATAGCAATGAAACAATACTCCACATACCCCAAAGCTCCAAGACAACACCATCAGATATAGTTTTGTGTCATACCCAGGACACTCGTTGAGGGTATTTTAAACTTCTGCAGATATGCAGTCAGCATGTTCTACAGAACCAGACGACGGAACGGAAAGACTTAGACTGATAAGTCACTGATAAATGACAAGTTGTGGAAAGAGCCAAAGAATATAGACAGGGTGAAAATCATAGTGGGTAGTGTTGTCTTGAGGAAAAATTAAGCATATGATAATACCCAGATGTTAGTAAATTGTTAAGAAAATAGTTGAATATTTGGTGCCGAGTTGAAGATAACACACATGTACACACACACACACACACACACACACACACACACACACACACACACACATATATATATATATATATATAACGTTTGATTAAATAGAACGTTCATATACATTTATATAAAGAGTAGGAGGAAGAGCAAGTGGTAGGAGAATTTACAGACGAAAAGAATTTTACTTGAGATAAGATTGAGAATTGGTTGGAAATGTACAGTAGGCATTTTAGAATGAGACTGATATATTCGAAATTGATCTTGTTTAAGATAAATATAGAAAAATTCTAGCAGAAAACACTTACAAACAACACAAAGAAAAAAACAAAAACTCCAAATTTGAGAAGCGCTATATTTAAAGATTAAAAAAACCTTACTTAAACGAGGGCAACTTCGAGTATAGAAGCATATGATGTACATGTCTATGACTCGTCATTGTCTTTGTCACTTCATAACTGGCTCCCTTCGAAGGAGGCTCCAGTTGGGACCAAAAGTACTTGGGGGAGGGAATATTGTTCCTTCATAAATTCATTCCATCCAAAAGATGTGAACGGGTCGAAGATAAAATTGTCAGATATAAAGTGTTTTTCTTATTTAATCAAACATATTTAAAAAAGAAAATGCCACATCTATCTATCTATCTATCTGTTTATATATAAAATTTCGTTACCAATGCAAAATATGTTATACTTAGATAATTACAAATAGATAGTACTTTTTGATTAGGCATCCAGTCTAGGAGAAAGAAAACTGAATCTAAAACTAACTAAAAATTCACAACATAGTTTCACGTTGCTGATCCTCAGGTGAACTAATATTCAACACATCTTGAATACTAGTTCAGCTGAGGAACGGCAACGTGAAACATTAAGTCATGGTTTTTTTTATCCCTTTTTATTATCATTTTTAATAATTGAAATATACATCATCCTGATTAATAACTAATTCAACTTGCAAAAAATGTACAAGATACATAAGAGGAAAAGGTAGTAAGACTTCTGTACGTCGTTGGATTATAGTGACATACATTTGTTCGACACTTACACCACTTTCTGAGTTTACATAGCTGCAGCCCATTGACAAGCATAGCAAGATAACTAGTGACTAAGTAAACAGCAGGTTTTATTTCAGAGTCCCTTCTCTAAGACTTTTCCTGACAAAAATAGCTACAACTCAACAAAGGCTTCAAATTGTGGCTTCCTTTATCAGTTTTTTATTTTGGAGTTAACTTCTTGAAGGGTTGATTTCACCATGGCTTTGTTATTAGACTGGAGACCCTTTTACCATATATATATATGTATATATACACAGGGCCATTGAACCTAATGAGTAGAGTGTTCGCCAATGATCCAGGAAATCGGGGTTCAATCCCAGGTCGAGTCATACCAAAGACTTAAAAAATGGTACTTGATGCCGCTTTGCTTAATACTCAACATTATACGGTAATTATCAAGGGTAAAGTAGAGCAATCCAGGGAATGGAGTAGCACCTTCCACTACACCTCGGTGTGGTAGCTATTGAAAAGGGATCCTTAGGGGTCACCCTCGACTAAGGTCGCCAAATTTATATATATATATATATATAATGGCAAAGTCTTCTTAGTTTTGTTGCTTTTCAGTTAAGATCTTAATGAAAAACTACTGCGCTAGGTGTGCTTTTTGCCTCTCGTCATACAATTTTAGTTTTAGGATACGGGCACTGGCTTTTTTTATTTCTTTTAATTTTGTGATTTTAATTAAAAATCATTCGACAATCCTAACTACTCTCTGTGACACAGTATGGTCTTGTGATCGCACCTTTGAAAAGCACTGATCCAGCCTGTCTAGAATCAACATTACCCAGTGTTCTACTTATCAAACGCCATACCGAACGTGTATCACTTTCAACAGATTTCTGGGCTAGTTTGAAGTGTCGGTAGCTAAATTTTAGCTAAGTTTACCCAAGGAAAAATCATCTTCTTCATTTGTTTGTTTCTGTGGACAAATACCGAAAGTCCTAGCAAAATTCAATGCGCGTGGTGCATCTGAAGAGTATCAGGACTGGAGTTACAAACAATTTATTTCAATTTCAAACAAGCTACATGGTTTCCCCTTCAAAGTAATTTCCACCTCAAGCCTAATTCACCTTCCTGTTCTTCTTTGACACGCTTCGATCCACTGCTGGAAGTATTCTTCAGGGATGCCCCTCAGCTTCATCCTTACAGCCGTCTTGATGGCCTCTACATATTCAAAACGGATTCTCTTGGTTGACCATTTGAACATGGGGAGAAAGTCACATAGAATACGATTAGGTGAATAGGAAGCTTCTTCTCGTACGGCAATGTTCTCTAAGCCAGGAACTGTTGGACGCTTAGAATCTCCTTGTAAACTAGGTGATTGATGGTATGAATATGTGTCACGAACACGCTGTGGACGATGCCCTTCAGATCGATGAACATGTCTTTGAATATCTTGTTTCCGTGCTCTCTTTGAATCTATTGTGCCACGCAAAAACATGCGTGCGTGACATGGTGCTATCTCCATACACTTGCTCAAGCAATTCAGGTGTTTGTGATGGAGTTTTCCCCTAAACGGACCAAAAAGTTTAGGTCTATTTGTTGCTCGATGTTCATTGTTCGTTCGTTAGTGCTAATAGCTGAACGGCCTGTGAAGGAGTAAACAAGGGGGTGTAAACAAAGGCATGTGAGAAAAATCCAATGGTTGAAGAAAGCTGAGAGTAGTTATATACTCCTAATATATCATCTAAGACGATAATACAATCTGCTTATCTCTCTTTCACCCATAGCTCACACAGTACACTTGTCCTGTAATTTTTCAGACAAACCTTGTATATTCGCTGTGAATGCGATGGTCACACAATACACAAGATCTACTCAATGGTGTCTTACTGTCAACAGAGAAACCCAACAGGAGACTATTTATGCACGCAGTAGTCAAAAATCATATAGACCTATTTGATGCATATATTTAGGTTATTTCGTTTAATGGCATATCAACTCATGATGGTTATTTAATACCAAATCTTGTTTATACATATATATAATTTTTCAAAGTGGGGAGTTTGTAACTAATGTTTTTTTACTTTTGTAGGGAGCACTTTTGTTTGCACACAGTTAAATTGTTTCTAGTATTGCTATTTGTTTGCACATAGTTAAATGGCTTCAAATCTCGCTATCAAATTCTAATTATTCAATTTAACATTAATCAGTTGTTTGCACACGATTAAATGTTTTCAAGCATAAAGTAAAGTTGTCGACCTTAATCGATGGTGACCCCCAAGACTCCCTTTTCAGTAGCTACTACACCGAGGTGTAGGAGAGGGCTCTACTCCATTCCCTGGATTGATCCGCTTTACCCTTGATCTTTACCTTATAATGCGTTAAGCAAGGCGATGTCAAGTACCCTTTTTTGAGTCTTTGGTATGACTCGACCTGGGATTGAACCCCGGTCTCCCGAACCATTGGCGAACTGGGACCCTAACTAGTACAACCACTCTGGGTTAGGGTAGACTTGGGAGTAATGGCAATGAAGGGGTACTGAACATCAGATGGTTTAGTGTCAATCCAGGAAACTCGTTGCCGGTGGGGGGTATAACTCTTCTGCAGAGACGCACTCGGCGTATTCAACGGTCCAAGCCGGCAGGCCGGTGATGAATATGACAATTATATTACCGAAAGTATGATATAAAAAGAAAAAAAAAAGACAAGAACGCTGGAGGTGGATATATTTTTCAATATTTTGTATATTGGTAATGAAAAGGTACGCCACACTCCCCCAGAGCACCGTAATTGGAATATCGTCATCGGAAGCAGATTAGTGACAAACCAGAGGCACAAGAAGTCTGTAACCTAATGATGGAAAAGTATTTATTTTACATTATAAATATTCATTTTTCAAGATAACTCATCTTTATAGAAGCACTTAATCCAACAAGTCGCAATTAATCACATTGTATAGTTAATAACTTTGGTGTCATCTAATATATGCAGGTGGCATTTTAAAAGAACTTTAGATGTTGACTGGTGATGACATTAATGACTGTGTGGTAACTCGACTGGTTCTTAATTATTACCAAGCCAGTAGACTGCGAGCAGGTGACCCTAAGGCTGATATGCGCACGGATCGGCTTGTTTGTTTATTTCATACATCAACCTCGCTTGTCAACAGTAAGTTGTGTTTATGTTTGGTTGTAGAAGGAATGGGAAATTAGAAGAAGAATCGAGACCATACAGAACACAGCACTGTTAAGACCGGCTAGAATGCTGAGAAGAGTGCAGGAGACCTAAGGAGACTCGAGTGGAAGACTACCGGTGATAATTGTTTTGAAAAACTCGTAAGAAGTCAAATAATAATAATTGAAAAGATGTTTATGGAGCAATTAGTAATAAATTTAGTACTTACTGTTAACTAGTAACTTAAAGAATTTTAGAAAGTTATATTCAGTTTTAATGCCCAGGTTTGTTATTTTTCGGGTTAGTTTAGTATTTTATCGAAAAGATAGTTTAGACTGTTTGGCCGTTGGTTCATTGGTGCAACCACTATCACAAAATTTCTATCAGTTGATTGTAGTGATGTGTAACTAAATGCGTAGGTTGGACATACAAGTTAGGACCTCGAAGTCAAGGGCAACGCTCTGAAGTTCATCTGAGAATGATTAAATTCTTGAAAATCCTTTCAGTAAAAAAGTATATATATATATATATATATATATATTACTTGGGACATCGTTTTTATATTTGGTCTAAGATAAGAAGTGGATTCTTATCATTACTTGCACAGTTTCTTCCACACCTATTTTTTTGATGGTTTTGGTGGGTAAAAGAAGAGTAGATTCTACAACCCTTTCTTCACCCTTATCATATCCATAAACAAGCCTACACACATTCTGCCCTACCATCAGCTCCAACATGTACACCATATTCCACAATCGAAAGACGCTAATTTATAGACGCTGTGGCTGATAAAATGCGAATTCTTGGAATGACGTTGCCAGGGTACGTTGTGAAGAGGTATGGATGAATGAAAATATGAATTTTTTTTTTCAAAAGGAATAAATGTGTACAATGAGTAGTACAAATGTGCAGCTGTTTATGCTCTAACGTCTTCCAAGTAAAAGAAAAAAATCTGGGCAGGATTGATGTTATTATAATATACTTTTTCTTTTCTTCTTATTTTTATCACAACGCTCAATTCTGCTGGTTAACTTTCCTAAGTTCATCACAGTAAATATTTACCCAACTCCTCTGCCACGATCAGGGTTGGTTGGTTGGTTTTGTTTTATGGCATATCAACCCTTGTAGTTTATTTAATGCCAAATCCATTTTTATACAATTAAACAGTTCTATTTCAAACAATTCAGTTTCGCATGAGTACAGTTTAATTGTCAAAAACATTTCTATTGCAAGCTATTCAGTTTAGTCAAACATTTCTAATTCAAACAATCTAATTTAGTATAAGTACAGTTTGTGTCCACACACAATTAAATGTCAAAACATTTCTATTTCAAACAATTCAGTTTAGCTTAAGTACAGTTTCAATGTCAAAAACAGTTTCATTTCAAGCAATTCAGTCTAACAAAATCACGCAGTTTACTTCTATTTGACACATAGATAGGACCCTATCAGGTGCTACCACTCGTGCCCAGAATAGACCTGGGAGTGATGGCACTAAAGGGGTACTCCGCATTCCCCCAAAGCTCCAGCATTACTGGAACCTCACCATCAGATTGTTTAGTGTTATATCCAGGACACACGTTGAGGGAAGGGTCTTATCCTTCTGTAGAGTTACAGTTGGTGTATTCTACAGCCCCAGCCAACTGGGCAAACCAACTGGATGTTCACCTTAGAAAACGCTGACTCTATCCCCTGCAGATCCTCCAACAAAGGAATCCTGGGGTATGACACTGAATTGATCCGGAGTGGTAGTACCAGTTAGAGTTCCATCAATAAATCAATTAGATTTGTTTCCAAATCATTTGTATTATATAGGAATACTTGATATAATATAACCGCGTGCAAAAAAAAGAAGAAAATACTCAAAAATGGAGGTGGTTGTGGTGTAATAGTTATGGTCGTGGGAAATGGATACTTCAACATGAGTTCAATCCTGGATGAGGCAGTTTGCATTTCAATAGCTCTAGTATCCTTGGGAAAGGTATGAACCAAATTATTCTCCCTCCAGTTATTGTTAAAGAATAAGCCAGACTGGGTTATTTAACCTTGGCATAGCAGCCATTGTATGAGAAGAAGAATTCTTAAATCAAACCGGTTGAACGCCGCTTAAAAACTGACCGTGTGTCGCATCCTACTTGTGCAGAGGAATTGGGAAAATGCATACGTAGAAATGTACATATAAACGTACAATGTATGCAATTCCCTAACCTTTTGGCATAAAATAACCCAGAGAAGTTGACATTCTGTTAAAATCAATCAATCAACAAGCAGGATATGACGCAAGGTATTTTAAAGTGGTGTACGGCTGGTTTGAATTCAGAGTTTGCCTTTTCCTTGGCTCGTTGTATCACCCAGGCTAAAGAACCCAGTCTGCCTTACAATGGCCAAAATTAATAATAATAATAATAATAGTAATAATAATCGACAAATCCTCATGAACAAGTCGAAGATTTTTGGCAGAATAGATAAGCAATTAGGTGATTTAACTACAAATTTTGCCATTATACTAAAAGATTTGTTCCCACTAAATTCAGTCCTCACTTTATTTGTTTTAATGAAGATAAAAGTGATTGTCAGTGGTCAGAAATGAAAGTAATCATTATCGAAAAGGTTTGCAATATGTTATGTCATGTTAAAGTATATATTTACTCAACCTTTCTGTCACAGGTGGTATGTGACCCAAGGTCAATTTTGTAAACGGAGTTCAGCTGGTTTGAATTCAGAGTTTTCCTTCTTGACAAGTTTCTTTACGTAGGCTATAAAACTCAGCCTGCCCTACAATTTACCCATTGTTTGAAGAACAGATGGATTCATGGCTTTCCCAAGATGATTAGAGCAAAGTGAAATGCAAACGGCCTCGTCTAGGATTTGAACTCGCGTCACTGTTTCCATTTCCAACGATAACTGTAACGCTAAGCACTGCCACGCTTAGACTAGACTTCTAAAGTGAGTGGACGAGAGTTCAATTCTCGTCATGGCTTGATGTTTACAGTAATAGTAGCCGATGAATTGGGATACCTACCAATATACGCACATTATATATATATATATATTATCATCATCATGTCGCGCTACGAGCATGGATATTCCTGATCCTCTCTCGCCACTTCTCCCTAACGTCCATTTCTTTCAGCAGATCCTCAGGGCTACATCCCGTATCGACACAGAGTTGCTGTATATAGGTTCGAGCTGAACGTCCTGCCTTTGCTTGTCCATGTGAAGGGGTCCACTGGAGTACATCACTTACGAGCTCATCCGTACTTCTCCAGCAGTGTCTTGCGTGACTGGTTCGTCTAACTTGGATAGTTTTTGTAATGGGTGGTCGGTGGCTTTATAGCTGCTGCTTTGTCAGGTGCTGTCTCCAGGACTTGTTCAATATTGCTCGCAGCATTCTTGTGTAATTGCCGTCAAGTTTTTTCTCGATATATTTAGTTAGCGTACATGTGGTGCATCTATATAGCAGTATCGACACGATCGCTACTTGGAAGAAACTGCGCTTCATTTTATCGGTCAGGTCTGACTTCCATATGACCGAAAGTCTATCTATAGCTGCCCATGCCCTTGCTCGTCGCGTGTTGATGTCTGTCTCGATTGATGAGACATCGCTCCCTTGGTGGGTGAACTTGTCAACTAGTTTCAGCGTGCTACCGTTTGGAGTGGAGATGTCACCTGTTTGATTAAAGCACATATTCCCTCTTGTGAGTATTGATATGGAGGCCGATACCTGCAGCGGCTCGTTCCAGACTATGTAGGGGTTTTTCGGCTTGGGTGGGTGCTTTTGCCAGAAGCGCTATATCATCGGCGTTGTCGGCGTCTGTAATTGTTTTTTCGGGTATGTTCTGCTTCTTTCTTTTGTTAGCTTGAAACCGTTTTCTTTGATTTTATCAATAGATGTTCAAAGTACGTAGTCTAGACAGATGATTAATAGATATGGGGCTAGTGAGTCTCCTTGTAGTACTCCTGCTACTATGTCGAAGCAGTCTGTGTCATCATCCGGAGAACGGACTTTTACTTTTATATATATATATATGTGTATATATTATAATATTAACGAGAGGGAGTTCCGTGACAAAATAGCTAAAGTAGTGGACTACGGCTTCAAAGTAAGCGAGTTCGAACTCCAGTCGTGTTGTTATGTTTACTTTCGGACTAATAATATTAAACGTCTTCTGTCAGTCAGCAATGTGTTAAATAGTATCACTGCGGTTTTTTTGCAAGGATGGCTTTGACATTGAATTAAGCACGAAGGTTGATATGCCATTAAATATAGAAACCAGACCAAACCAAAAATATATTGAGACTGAAGCCGTATTTACCGAGACAAAAATGAACAATGAGTAAAACGTTAATTTTCTTCAAGATAATTAAGCAAATTTATCCCTGCGAATTTTCTACTAAATGAAGCATCTGTCGTTGAGGTTTTCCTGTTCTTTAAATCTTAGATTTGTGATAAATTTTCAATTTAGAAAAAAAAAGTCAGGGGGGCACAGTTTTGTTAGTATGGAAGTTGCTGCACTTGCACGATCTCGTTTTTGGCCTTTCATGTCCCAAAGAATTGTCAATATGACTGTATTTACTCAACGCTGCACCCGGAATTTTTTTTTACCTGATAGTGTGCTTCCGCTGCATGGATTTTTCGACTCAAGCTCGTAGTGGGAAACCTATGTTTAGCCCATTTGTAAACATTTTGACAAAAACGTGCTGCTCTGTACATATCACACATTCTTCGGTAAAATTCACATGTTTTGCAATTCTCAACCACAAAAAATGTGTTGAGAGACTTCTGTTCAAGCTTGAAGCACTGTTTGATTTGCTGTATTTTTGAAAATCTTAAGATGATTTTTGCAAAAATACAATTCCCAAAAATGCTGAGTTGATATAGAAAAATTTCTTTTCAAAAAATTCCTTTCACTTAATGAATAACGCTCATATATATATATATATATATATATATATATATATATATATATATATAATGCAGTTTATTATATTCATAAACAAAGAGTGGTCAATATCTATGATATAGAAGATATAGATCTATGTTATAATAACCTAGACAAAGTCGACGGCGCTTTGTAACTCGTTTCCCATATAAGCGATAATCAAACTAAAAGCTGTTGGACTGATGATCACCTAGGCGAGAAATTAACACCCCCACCCAGGCACAACAAATATATATATATATATATATATATATATATATACAGTGTATCAGAAAAGTGAGTACATCCCTCACATTTTTGCAGAAATTTAAGTATATCTCTTCATGGGACAACACTGACAAAATGACTCTTTGACACAATGAAAAGTAGTCTGTGTGCGACTTATATAACAGAGTTCATTTATTTTCCCCTCAAAATAACTCAAAATATTACCATTAAAAGTTAAACCCCTGCCAACAAAAGTGAGTACACCCCTAAGAAACTACACCCCTAAATGTCCAAATTGAGTATTGCTTGTCATTTTCCCTCCAAAATCTCATGTGACTCATTAGTTTTACTAGGCCCATGTGTAACTAGGCCCATGTGCATAGGGAGCAGATGTGTTCAAATTTGTAGTGCAGCTCTCACACTCTCTCATACTGGTCACTGAAAAATCCAACATAGTACCACATGGCAAAGAACTCTCTGAAGATGGCCAAGGCTACAAGAAGATTGCCAACACCCTGAAACTGAGCTGCAGGACAGTGGCTAAGATCAGCCGGCGTTTTAAAAGAGCGTGGTCCACTTGGAACAGGCCTCGGGTAGGTCGTCCAAAGAAGCTGAGCGCACGTGCTGAGCGTCACATCCAAATGCTTTCTTTGAGAGATCGTTGTAGGAGTGCAGTCAGCATTGCTGCAGAGATTGAAGAGGTTGGGGGTCAGCCTGTTATTGCTCAGACCATACGCTGCACTCTACATGAAATTGGTGTGCATGGCTGTCTCCCCATGAGGAAGCCTCTTTTGAAGACGAGACACAAGAAGGCCCGCAAACAGTTTGCTGAAGACATGTCAACAAAGCACATGGATTACTGGAACCGTGTCATATGGGCTGATGAGATGAAGATTAATTTGTTTGGTTCCGATGGCTTCAAGCATGTGTGGCGGCGACCAGGTGAGGAGTACAAAGATTAGTGTGTCATGCCTACAGTCAAGCATGGTGGTGGGAATGTCATGGTCTGGGGCTGCATGAGTACTGCAGATGTTGGAGAGTTATATTTCATTGAGGGAAACATGAACTCCAACATGTACTGTGAAATACTGCAGCAGAGCATGATCTCCTCCCTCCAGAAACTGGGTCGCAGGGTAGTGTTCCAGCATGACAATGACCCCAAACACACCTCCAAGACGACCACTGCTTTACTGAAGAGGCTGAGGTGATGGACTGGCCAAGCATGTCTCCAGACTTGAACCCAATAGAACATCTTTGGGGGATCCTCAAGCGGAAGATGGAGGTGCACAAAGTCTCAAATATCCGCCAGCTCCGCGACGTCGTCATGGAGGAGTGGAGGAGCATTCCAGTGGCTACCTGTGAAGCACTGGTAAACTCCATGCCCAGGAGAGTAAAGGCAGTTCTGGATAATGATGGTGGCCACACAAAATATTGCCAGTTGACATGGTGTACGTTAATATTGACAACTTTCCCTAAGGGGTGTACTCACTTTTGTTGGCGGGGGTTTAGCTTTTAATGGCTATATTTTGGGTTATTTTGAGGGGAAAATAAATGAACTCTGTTATATAAGCTGCACACAGACTACTTTTCATTGTGTTAAAGTGTCATTTTGTCAGTGTTGTCCCATGAAGAAATATACTTAAATATCTGCAGAAAGGTGAGGAGTGTGCTCACTTTTGTGATACACTGTATATATATATATATATATATATAACTTGGATCTATATCAGTATCTGTATATTTTTTCGTTTTTATTCTTCTGCGTGTGGTGTCACGAGCTCTTCCATCTTAACTCGTGATTTTATGCAACTATATCATTACACTTGATTGGCTTCGGTCTCATTTTCGATTGATGATTAAGCGCACTATATAAGGAACAAAAATAATGGATTTTGAATGCTTATAAACTTTTTTTCAGAGAAAATATTTGCTGTGGTAATTTACTAAGCTTTTTGCTTAGATGTGGCACAAGGCCATATGAAAGGGGCACCCAATGAGACTCGAACTCACTTGTGTAGGTTTGCTAGTCGAGCTTGCTAACCATTACACCACCAGAGGCGCCTTAAATTTACTAAGCTTTTTGCTTAGATGTGGCACAAGGCCATATGAAAGGGGCACCCAATTAGACTCGAACTCACTCGTGTAGGTTTGCTAGCCGAGCTTGCTAACCATTACACCACCAGAGGCGCCTGAGAAAATATTTGCTGTGTTGTAATAGCGTCGATGACTTGTCTTGCAATCTTTTCATATTTGCATATATCTTATATGTGTGTGAATGTGAGTGTGGGTGTTTGTGTGTCAGCGGATGTTCGAATTTTTGTATTTGTATGTACATAGAACACATTAGAATATATATATATATATATATATATATACTTTATACTCACAAAAGTGTGTTTATATATATATATATATATATATATATATATATATATATATATATATATATATGTCTATATTAAATAAAACGATGTATATGTACGTTTGCATGCATGCTTATATATATATGGTTGATATAGCGTATACATAGATTCAACAACACTGAGTGACAGTCAGTTTCTCCCCTATGAGATCATCAGACGAAGTACTTGGTCTGATGTCTGTATTCTATCATTACTCAGATATATATACTCAATCACATATACAGAGCACTCTTTAATTGTAAATATAGCAAATTATATATATATATATATATATATATATATATATATATATATATATATATATATGAGTTAACATTGCATGATAACTCATATATATATATATATATATATATACATATATATATATATATATATATATATATATATATATATATATATATAAAAGTAAATTGTTATCTCACCTTCTCATATCAGCTTCATGACTACGTTTCATGTTTTTAATAAAACATATATAATCTTCAAATGAAACGTGTGTGTAAAATGGACGAAGAACTTTTTTTTGAAAAAAATGAAACTTTTAGTAAGAAAGCTAATGTAAGGAGGTGAGATAGTAATTTATTTTAGAGTTCACCCTGCGCTTTTGGTTATTTATTTGAACACTTTTATGACTAAAGAAAAATGATTTTATAATGATTTGTTCATCAATATATATATATATATATATATATATATATTGTTCATTTATATATGCATATATATTTATATTGTTCATTAATATATACATATGTACATTGTTCATTAATATATATATATATATATATATATATATATATATATATATATATTGTTCTACATGTAGGATCGATGCGGAAATTAAGTAGGATACTGATATCTTTTTGAAGAATTGATACCCAGACAACGTCATCTCGAGTAGTGTATTAGATCAACGATATCTAAATTTAATATTATTAGATCGTTTGATCCATCTGAATGACATGTATATGTGAAGTTACTGTAAATAGTATCTATCAGCCAGCTTTTTTGCTGATAAAATCTCTGGGTCGGTGATACGCTGTTTTAACTATGTTAAGATGATAACCATCTTCATCACTTGACCTGCCTTTTCGTCTGCCCAAAAAGATGTCTTACCTACACAGCAACAAAGTATGATGATTTATAAATTTCGATGTGTGTGTAATGCTGGCTATATAGGTAGGACCATTCAAAGGTTGGAAATTTGAGTTAAACAGCACGTCCCATGAGAACTTCTGTTGAATCGAGGTGTATGATAAGTAGGTAAGTAAACGACTGTAGTCGAGGGTGACTCGAAGGCTCCCTTTTTAGTAGCTACAACACCGAGGTGTAAGAGAGGGCGCTACTCCTTTCCCTGGATTGCTTCAATTTACCCTTGATACGTACCTTATAATGCTGAGTGTTAAGCAAGGAGGTATCAAGTACCATTTTAAAAGTCTTTGGTATGACTCGACCTGGGACTAAACCCCGGTCTCCTGGACCATTGGCAAACACTCTACCCACTAGACCAATGAGCCGGTAATGATACACAGCGAAAAATTAGTGCTTAATATATTCATTCCGCAACAGTATCCGGTGCAAACGGATGCATTCAAAAAAGATACAGTACAATAAGTTACAAACAATTAACGAGCGGATTTACAAGAAACTGAGAAGGATCAATCGGTATAGCCAAACGAAGTAAGATCAGTCCGAATATTAATCAGTTTATTAAGTCAAAGGTATTTGTCTCACGCCTAACCAAACGGGCGAGTGTGGCAAGAAGCCTTTTTAGGTGTATCCGGGAGCAGAGCCATAGCTCAGACACACCCAACATTCCAAAAAATGCTTCGGGCCCCATCGACATGGGTGCATCAGACGATCAACCTAGCCCCACCGAGCGCGAACGGCTCCCTCAGGCTCGAGAAATGTCAGTCTTGGCCGCGTGACGTGAATGTTAGGCCTCCCCGGCACCTGCGCCAAGTAGCCTCGGCTGACTATTGTATCCAGAGATGTGACACACCCGACCAGATCCGTGCTACCAATACCACAGCTGGCCGGTGTGTCCCATCTACTAGATCCAGTTTTTTAAATCAACGATATTTGTCGCACACACCACAAGACGGACGAGTGTGGCACAAGGCTTTTATAAGGTGGGTAGCCCAATCGCCAGGTGATAAACCTAGCTCCTTCAAGGAGGGTTAAAGCTAGTGGGTGGCTCCTGAGGCTCGTGGTATATCAGTCCAGAGACGTGACACACCCGACCAGATCCGTGCCGCTGATAACACGGCCGGCCGAAGTGTGCCCAATCTCCTTGATCTTTTTTAAGATGGGTTCAGGCGTAGGGCCGTAGCCCAGACACACCAGGTATTCCCCAAAATCTCTCGGGCTCCATCGGTATTCCTCTAAAAAGTGGAGTCTCTGGCGCCAGGTGATGAACCTAGACACTCCAAAGAGGATTAGAGCCTGGGAGGTCGGCCCCCTGTGGCTCGAGCTATATCAAGAGACGTGACACACCCGACCAGATCCGTGCCGCTGATACTACGACCGGTCGAAGTGTGCCCCATCTCCTTGATCAAGTTTATTAATCAACGGTATTTGTCGTACGCCCCACCAAACTGACGAATGTGGCACAAGGTCCTTTTTAAGGTGGGTCCAGGCGCAGGGTCGTAGCCCAGACACGCCCGGCATTCCTAAAAATGCCTCGGGCCCCGTCGGGATTCCCCTAAAAAAGGGGCCTCAGGTTCCAGGTGATAAACCTAACCACTCAAAATAAGGTTAGAACCTAGGGGTCGGCCCCCTGAGGCTCGAGCTATGTCAAGAGACGTGACACACCCGACCAGATCCGTGCCGTTGATACCACGGCCGGCCAATGTGCTCCATCTTCTAGATCCGGCTTTTTAAATCAACCCTCGAAGTCTTTAATCGTAGGCTATTTATGGCTATGAGCCCGTCTATCTGGTAGTGTGCTGAAGGCGTGTTTAGCCACTCTTCAACTTCTTAGACGGTCACAAAATAATACACTGGCGACCACTTATCTGATCACTATATATGCTGGACAAATTATTCTTTATTTTGTACAAAGCTAGGTGCCAAAATCATCTGGTCTTATTAGAGGCCATAACTATAACGATATTATGCCCAAGCTTGTCCAGGCAGAGAAAACAATTTGACAATCTTTGTCTGTTTGGGGAACTCAATGGAAATCTTGAGAACAAAGGGTTTTTTTTTTTGTATATGCGAAATATTCACCCTCTTTTTATTAGTTTTATTTTTTAAATGTTTGCAAGTGTAACTATTGAAAATGCGCCGGACGAAAGGGTCTCTTTAGTGTCGGTTTATATTTTTAATTCGATTCAATAAAATGATTCCCTTATTTTATATAATTATAAAATTCAGTTGTACCAAAAATTTGTTAAAATATTGTGATCTATCCCAGTGACCCAAAGAAGGCATTGAAACTGAACACTAAATCTAAAACAAAAGTATCAATCTTCACTAAAACTTTCTTTAGAGCTGATGTCTTGATCAAATGATCAAACATTATTTCAACGCAAGAGTGCTGTCCCTTTGCAGCTTGAAATCGCAACAAAAGTGGACTGTATCAAAGAACGGATCACAAAAGCGCAAGCAATATATTATTTTGAATACCATTAAACAGTCATTACAACGATATAAATAATATCAGTAGGCTTATGGACAATTTTGCTATGACAACAAAATAAGAACTCAGAAAATTATTGACAGATTATGCACAGATTACAACGAAACAACAGAAGTGGAAACAGACTCCACTGTTAATAATTAAGCGGTAAAAAGACGAGCAAAATCCTTAGTAACAAAGACGTCATAGCCATTCAGTCACGCAAGATCAGTTTATATAAACGATTTTTTGTTTGATGGATTAGAAAATTAGCTTCAAAGAATTCTCTTTGACTGTTACAATATGTTTCACCGGAAATATACCATCATTAAAAAAAGAATTATGTTCACTTTCATTTGTATTAGGGAGCGACACTTACGAGAATAAGATCGAAAATAGTTGGAATAAAACTAGCTGTAATTGAAAATAAGCGGATTATTATCCATCAAAAGGGGACAATGAAATTGTGTATTTACAAAAATATAGAGGAGGGGGATAAAATCGATCGTATAATTATTAGCGATATTGTGTGGATTAGATTTCTGCTTATATATGCTATGTCCCAGATATCGCATCCTTTAAATACAATAATTATTTTCACATACACATACACACATGTATATATATATATATACATAATGCAATTAGAAGGAAACTCCAACCTGGTTAAGTTGTCATTGTAAATTTATTTAGGCGAAGAATAGCATTATACTCTCCGTTATATAAACCTAAATAGAAAATATATAACAATATCCACACATCGAGCACTCCCATAGATTTATATGGAATTCCTCATATATTCTATATGCAAATAATCCACACCCACTGTCTTTGGACGCTGACTGGATATTATTGATATATATATATGTATATATATATATATATAAATTTAAAAAATTAAATCGCGAGTCGGATTAAATCCGACTCGCGATTTAATTTTTGTAATTGGCTCTACTTTGTATTGAGCACTCTTGGTAATTGTAGCATTGCAGCAATTTACGGTGGGTTTTTCTTTTTCTTTTGACCAACTGATTGCATATCTCTTGATTTTTTTCAACAAGTGTGACGAAGTTAGCCTTTTCTTTTTTTGTCCAATGATATTTCTTTCTTTTTCCCCCCGTGCGCTAATTCGAGATATTATTATCTTTAGTTCCTGGCATTTTTTTTCTTTTTTCCTGGTAACCGTGAATGCTGGTAGATTGTTGGTTTGTAAATATATATATATATATATATGTGTGTGTGTGTGTGTGTGTGTGTGTGTGTGTGGTTATTGCAACATCTGGGCAAATGATAGCCATATTTACCAGCTAAATTACAACTCAAACATCCTGATTAAGAGCGAATTCATCTTGTGAAAGTTTTGCATGATTGATAAAATAAGGTAATAAGACATCGGTATGCCGTTGAATTATAGTGATATACACTTGTACGATTCTCTGAGTCTACACAGCTACAGCCCAGCAAGTTACCTGGTGACAATGCAAACCACAGGTTTTATTTCAAAATTCCTTCTCTTTGACTTTTCCTACCAAAGAATACCTACGAGTCAGCAGAGGTTTGATGCTGGAGCTTCCTTATAACAGTTTTGATTTTGAAGCTAACTTCTTGAAGAGTTGCCTTCACAGCTTTGTCATTTTGACTAGAGCCTCTTCTATCTCTCAGTCCAGTTGGCTATGGTTATAGAATACACTGACTGCATCTTTGCACCGGTGTAAGACACCCGGTCCATCGAGTATCCTGGATATGGCACTCAACAATCTGAAAGTAAGGCTGCTGTAATGCTAGAGCTTTTGGGAATGCAGAGTACTTCTTTATTACCATCGTTCCCAGGTCCACTCTGACTCGGAGTGGTAGCACCTGATGGGGTCCTATCTATGGGTCAAATAGAACTGTTTGACATTGAAACTGGGCGCAAAAAACTGACTAGTGCTAAATTAAATTGTTTGAAACAGAACTGTTTGATCATTTAACTGTGTGTAAATAAATGACAGATATTTGATTGAATCATTCGTGATATATAACAATATTTGTAAAGACTTCACTGTGCGCAAGAAAATGATTAATATTGAATAGAATTATTAGTATTAGATTGCAATAACTGAATCCTTTTAGAAATGTAGAAACAATGGTAATACTATATATGCAAACAAATTAGTTCTAACTCATTTGAAAAGGAAATTACCGACAAACTATTCTCTTACACATTATATATATATATCTATTTAAATGTGTGTAAACGTATGACTGATGTCAAATTGTGACTGTTATATAGCAATACTTGAAAACATTTTACTCTGTGCAAACAAATGATTAATAGTGAATAGAATTATTCGTATTAGATAGCAATACTAGAAACCATTTAAACCGTGTGCAAAAAAGACAAAAAATGAACTTAGGCTCGTTTAAAAATAATATATTGAATTACTATGACCAGAAAATACGGCAAGCACAGCGTGTGACCTACGGAACCACTGCGCAGGTTTTATTAGGTCTCAGCAGGTATGTATACCGTGATCTCTCCCATTGGAGATCGAACCAGCGACCCAAGAGTGCACAACTGAAACTCTACCCCTGAACTACTGGTTCACATAGAGCTCAAGCGATCTCAGATTAACTAGTTATGGTAAATGCATGGCTAATTAACCTGATGTGTCTAGTAGTTACATCGGTACTACGATACGATCACCTCCAAGGCTGATTAATATAATTTCTTTTACTTTGTTAACACTGGTTTATTCAAGTGTGGGAGGTCATAGAAGAATGTCACTTATAAGTTTGCCCTTACTTTTCCACTAGTGCCCAGTATGTCTTGTTCGTCTTATTTGGATGGTTTTTGAGATGAGACGTAAGTGGCCATACTGCTGTTGTTTTGTAGGGTGTTGCTTTCAGGATTTTGTTCAAAACAGCACGCAGCATCCTTGTGTAGGTCCCTTCTAATTTTCTTTTTCCGAACGTTTCCTTCGAATCAAACTGGTGCAACGAGACAGTAGTACTGATACGTCTACAGCTTGGAAGAATTCCAGTTTCATTTAATCAGGGAGATCAGATGGCCGATAACTTATCAATAATGGCCCATGCTTTGCTAGTGCGTATGTTGACATGGTCAGGTGGGAGTCATTAGTGTGTTCAATTCCTTTGTCGCTGGTGCTTAAAATATGTCGATGATATCCTGAGTGATATGACCCTAGAAAAAAAGAAGGGTCCTGGACATTACTCTATACTGCATCTGGTGTTGAAGCACCAGTTTTGGAGATCTGTGGACTGAGGAGTACCCCTTCATTGCCGTTAATCCCAAGTTTACTCTGACTCAGAGTGGTAGTTAAGGTACCATCAATGGGTTAGAACGATCAGTTAAAAGTTATTCGTATTTGATAGGAACATGTGCAAAAATTAGAAAAAAAATCTCAGTATGAGCAAACAATGAATAATTAGTGAACGCGATTTTTATGCTCTATGTATAAAAAAACCTACTCCCGTTAAAATCAAGCAACTAGTATTTATTAGTTGTCATGTCTCTGTACGCGTATGTGTTTAACGGTTGCTATATCTATATATATATATATATATATATAGCAACTGTTAAATACACACACACGTGTATATATATATATATATTATATATATAACCAGCTCGTGGGCATAATGGTTAGTTTTCACCAATGGTCCGGGAAACCGAGGTTCAGTCCAAGGCGGAGTCATGCCAAAGACTCAAAAAATGGTACTTGTTACATTCTTGCTTAACACTCAGCATTATAAGGTACGGATTAAGGGTAAGTGGAGCAATCCAGAGAAAGAAGTGGCACCCTTCTCTTCACCGAGGTGTAGTAACTATTAAAAAGGTAGTCTTCGAGTTGCCATCGACTAAGGTCACCCAACTTATATATGTATATATATATATATATATATATACACAAGGAAGTAATTAAAAAATCGAAGTACTTTTTTTTATATTAATTGTTCAAACAGACTTTACCGGAATGCCATCTTAGTGAACACATTTCTGGCATTTTATTCCAATGGTCTCCATGATATCACTTTTGCTTCTCTAATTATGGTACGCCCGTAGAAGTATTAGAAGTTTTAAAATCAACTTTATATAAATGTGTGTCTTTGTAACAGAGAAATGAAATTAAATATGTACTCGGGACATACATACACATAATAATACATATATCATCGGATTTACTTCAGGTATTTTCCAAACTAGCGACTTTTATCTAAACGTATCATAAAATGAAACTCAACTGGGGGTTTCTCTTGATAAAATGTCAAGCATTTTTCCTCTTTTCCTTACCAAGCCACGTAATCGCAAATCTTCAAACCAGACGTTTGCCTGTCAACATTCTAAATCTCTAACCACGTGACTACCCCGCAAATCAATCTGATTTAAGAACTAAATATCCTGGAAAAAGATTAGGAAAACTGTATAAGATTTCAACCAACTTTCTTTCTTCTCTTAGTTAATCTCTCTCTCTCTCTCTCTCTCTCTCTCTCTCTCTCTCTCTCTCTCTCTCTCTCTCTCCGTTTGGTACGAGCGAGCTAGCGATCCTATCTATCCGTTCCTCACCTAGTCTTCCCTTCTGCTGGGAATTCCTTCCTGTCCATGTGTCTGTCATGACATTGGCGGACCGGGCGGTGGGGAATGTGTGTGTTAGGGACAAGGGTGGTGGGTGCGTACGTATCTTGAAGTCATTTTATTTATATGAAATCTCGTTGATGCATGAAATTATGCACACGTGCACACACGTCTCAGCAACGCGCTTGGTGCACGTGGCCAGCGAGACAGATTAGATCCCTCTCAAAGATAAATGCCAATCCGAAAATAATCTCGAATTCCAGATGAAAACATCATTTACAACCACAGCAGCAGCAAGCATCATCATCATTTTTATCTTTATGAATCATTTTAGTATCTCTTTTTTAAATTAACACGCACTCTGAGTTGCAGGTTATGCATTTTCTTTTTACTATGATTTTAAATTTCTTTTCTGCTTCCGACCAAAAGAAATTAAATAAAAAAAACAAAGCAGATGTTTATGCAAACCTTTTGGTAGCTTTTATCAGGGGCGATCTTATTGGGTTGAGTAAATAGAGAGAGAGAGAGAGAGAGAGAGAGAGAGAGAGAGAGAGAGAGAGAGAGAGAGAGAACACAAGAGAATAAAAAGGAAAGAGAAAAAGAGATATAGAAGAATATACATATATATATATATATATATATATATATATATATAGTGCGTGTGTGTGTGTGTGAGAGAGAGAGAGAGAGAGAGAGAGAACACAAGAGAATAAAAAGGAAAGAGAAAAAGAGATATAGAAGAATATATTACATATATATATATATATATATAGTGTGTGTGTGTGTGAGAGAGAGAGAGAGAGAGAGAGAGAGAGAACACAAGAGAATAAAAAGGAAAGAGAAAAAGAGATATAGAAGAATATACATATACATATATATAAATATATATATATATATATATAGTGTGTGTGTGTGTGTGTGTGTGAGAGAGAGAGAGAGAGAGAATAAAAAGGAAAGAGAAAAAGAGATATAGAAGAATGTACATATATATATATATATATATATATATATAGTGTGTGTGTGTGTGTGTGTGTGTGAGAGAGAGAGAGAGAGAGAGAGAGAGAGATAAAGAAAAAGAGAAAAGAAAAAAATTGGTATCAGTTGTCTAAATTTCTGAGACGAAGCTTGATGATTTTTATCAGTAAGGGTTTTCGGACTATTGTCTTCATCTTTATTGTTATTTCCGCAACGTTTCGGCCGATATGTCCTCCGGCCTTCTTCTTTTGTCGAACTCGGGAACCTTCATGGAACTTCAAACTACGTCCTTTATTGCATCCACGGGGGTCTTATAAGAACATTAAGTTTATAAGTCCCAAAAATTCACTCTGAATTGTCCAGCAGGACTCATGGCGTAACGGTTATAGGCGTTGGTTCCCTAAGCTTCTAGGGAGACAATCATCTGGAGGTGTGTAGTCAGCATTCTCCAAAGCTCCTGCGTTACTGGAGCCTCACCATCAGATTGTTTAGGGTCAGGTGAGGGTTTTACCCCTCTGCAGAGAAGCAATCGGTGTATTCTACTGCCCCAACAGACTAGTCAATTACTTAGCTATTGATACACGTATTGATATATATTCACTTCATTTATTCAAAATCATTGAATAAATAAAGTGAATTTTGCCAAAGGCCTAGGCAATTAGAAGCTGTCTAACGGTACCCCTTTTTCTATGAAATCAATAGTCATGGGTTCTTTGACGCTTCAGAAGACTGTCAGCATGACCTCATTTTCTGACCGCTTTGCGAGGAACTTTTTCTTTACCGGAGAGTCTGTATATTTTCTCTCCATGGACTGTCTTTTCGACTCAAGATCGTTGTGGAAAACCCATGCTTAATACTTTTGTAAATATTTTTGGACTAAAGTAAGCTTCTCCGTACAGATCACACATTCTTCTATAAGTTTGACATAGTTTGCATAAAAAAGATGATAAAGAACTCTGTTTAAGCCTGGAGCTCGGTTTTATTTATAGCTATCTTGAATAGCCTCAAAACAGATATTTTTGCGAGATAAGAATATTTTTGTTATAAACCAATTCCAAACAATACAGAGTTGACATTTATAGAAAAAAATTCCGAAAAAAATATTTTGCTTTTATTATTTATATATATATATATATATATATATATAATATTTTATCTATATATAATAGATTTCTTCTCAGTCAAAAAGGTTCCCCTTATTTATTGAACGACTCTTGTATATATAATAGGTTCCTCCCCAGTGAAAAAGATTCCCCTTGTTTATTGAACGACTCTTGTATATATAATAGGTTCCTCCTCAGTCAAAAAGATCCCCCTTATTCATTAAATAACGAAAAATAGAATTACGTATTGTTTTTAAACTGCTTCAAGTGTACCAACTTCACCCTCATGTTACATTGTTTTGTTTTTACTTCTCTTGCAAGGTCCAAGTATTTTTTAATGTTTTCATTTTTTTTTTTTTTCATTTTGTGGCCTGCTGAAACAGCACACTCTACAAGATGTCAAGTTCTTTCTTTCTTTCTTTTAATCAACGCTACGTCTGGTCATCTGACTGGAATGGAATGAACCATTTGTATCTAAAAATCCCATAGAATTTTATGCATCTTATTCTCTAGGATGGGTTCTGGTTTGTGCATATACCATTTGGTAATATGGTCAAATATCAATCTCTTGCACAATTCCAAGTGAATCACCTTTCCCACCCTGTCATGCCTCGTCTTGTTTTTCTTTTGCGCTACTTTGCTGAATTATGTGATTAACCGTTTCATCTTTGTCACCACATAACATACATTTGCTATTGTGTCGCATATTATCAATTTTTACTTTGATATATTTGGTCCTTATAGTGTTGTTTTGTGATGATATTAAAAGTTGTTCAGTTTTTCTCTCGAGGTTTCCCTTTCTTAGCCAGGGCTTCTTGTGTGCAATTAAATCATCCATATAGTTGTTTTATTCCCATTTTGTTGGGGTTTTTTTGTTTATTCTTATGTTGGCAATGCTGTTACTGGCTACTGTGTTATTATTATTATTATTATTATTATTATTATTATTATTATTATTATTATATAAATACATCCTTTAAATATTTTGGCATATATATATATTTATACATATATATATACCTCCTTTGAAAATTTTGCTTTTCATATACATTATTTTGATTCTACGTTAGGTTCGAGAAAAGTTTTCGGTTTAACCAAGAACGGGATCGATACATTTATTCATTTTTTTTTTAATTTGACAAAGGGTTAAAGAAAACAGTGTGTTGGATAGCCGGTTGAATATTTAGAATATGTTTATGCTTCATGGCTTTATGATATTCCTGCCTTGGTAAGACTGAGGACTTATTGGCGCACTATCGTGTCTCCATTCTCAACTTTGTTGGTCATTTTTCTTTCTAAGATCGACTTTTTTTTTTTTCGTCTATTCGTGAAATTTTCCCTCTAATTTTTTCATATGAATGAAAGATGCAGATAAAACATATTTTCATTAATGTTCTGACCTTCTATAAAATTGATTTGTCTGTTTGTCACGCCATTCACGCACCAATCTGGTTCACCATTCATTTTTTTTTTCTGTTTGTGATCTTAATCTATTAACGTATCCGTCGTTTATATATCTATCTATTCAATATCTGTCTATCTCGTCCTCTTGATGTCTCTCTGCAAATGTATATTATTATATAAGTAGAACAAGACCGGACTCAATTAGTATTCACAGATTGCAAGCGAACACACACAGTCACCGGAAGGACTGATTATTTTGCAAACTGTTCCCATTCTATTTGACAAAAGCCGAACGAAATTTCACAGCAATAAGAACAAAGTCTCCACTTCCTTTTTGTGCGCCAAAACACCGATGGAGCCCTTGGCCCGGGAGCGTGAGACCTGTGAGCTCTCTCTCTCTCTCTTTCTTTCTCTCTCTCTCTCTCTCTCTCTCTCTCTCTCTCTCTCTCTCTCTTTACAAAGGCCAATTCTCTGTTTTCTCTCAGTCTTGTAACTTTGTCCCAATGCGAGTTATTCAGCCAACCGGTCTCAGTCTACACCCCTGTCTGTTGTTGTCGATTGTCGATATATAAATTGGTGATAGAAACAGAGGCAACGATACCAAGTATTAATATACATGAGTCTTAAATAGATGTGCATTAATCTGAAAGAATTAGTTTCCCTTGGCGGAAATTCAAAACAGATGTCTTTTGCCTAAAAGAACAACTTGTCAATTAATTGCTTTTAGAAATAGTTTTGTCGTCCACGTTTGATGATTAAACGATTTGATGGTGAGGCTCTAGTAATGCTAGAGCTTTGGGGAATGTAGAGTACCCCTTCCTTGCTATCGCTCCTAGGTCCACTCAGCCCCGAAGTTGTAGCACCTGATAGGGTCCAATCTATAGATCAAATAGAACTGTTTGACATTTAAACTGAGGGCAAGCCTATGACTTGTGCAAAATTGAATTTTTTAAAAATAGAACTGTTTGATCATTTAACAAATGACTGATGTTTAATTGAATTGTTAGTTATTCAGAGCAATACTTAGAATTTAACTCTGCACAAACGAATGAGTAATGTTGAATAGAATAATTAGTGTTAAATAGCAATACTTAAAACCATTTAACTGTGTGCAAGATAAATGAGCTCAGGTTCGTTTAAAAATGTATCTACAAAATATGTTTACAAATCATATATATGATATATATGTAAAAACAGGATTTGGCATTAAATAACCAGCAATATTTGATATGCCATAAAACCAAAGCAAACAAAACCAAATCAAACCACGTTTGATGAGTCAGCTCTATACTGACTTTTAAAATCTATTTGATTACCTAAGGAAGGTATTAAAATAGCTTGTATTGAAAGTATATATACGATTCACACATACACTCACCCACATACATACATATATATATATATATATATATATATATATATATATATATATATGAGTGTGTTTATTGATTCTAACTGCATGTCAACCCACTTCTGATTATTCTATGTCTAAAAGTTAACGAATTACGTTCATTGAAGGTTCATATTTAAATTTTTGCTAAGTTTTTTCAAGGAGATCTATTTAACTTTGTGACCCTGTCAGGTACTATCACACTAAGTCGGTTTGGACCTGGGAGTAATGGTGATAAAGGAGTACTCCACACTCCCCAGACCTCGAGAACTAGCACGTGATCACTTAATGCAGTTTAATTTCATATCATGACATCACGTTTTTTGATGAAGGTCTTGCCACTCTGTAAGGGATACAATCAGAGTATTCTAATCACTGCTGACAGATTTTAAAATGGGGACACGTGCGTTTGTGTGTCTGTGCGTTTACCCAGTCCCTCCGACACAATCAAGATTTGACACAAGGCCAATTTTTAAGCTAAGTACGTCTGTTTGGAATGCAGATTTTTTCTCTCCTTGATTAAAGACCCCTGTTTGCTCTATTATTTTCCTGTAGTTGGGGGATGAGTCAACGGATGGATTCGTGCTTTTCCCAAGGGCATTAGCGCGAAGTGAAACACTAACAACTTCTTTCACGATTTGAATTTAGGTCGGGGGTTCAATTTCCTACATCAATAACTGTTGCACCCAGCACACAAGTGTGTGTGTGTGTGTATGTGTGTATGTGTGTGTGTGTTCAAGTTAGTTTCGGTGTGTGTGTACTATTGAGTATTTATGTATGTGTGTGTATCTGCGAGTGTATTGCATTTGTGCTTTGGTATGTGTTTGTGCGTATTAACATATGTATGTTTAGATATGTGTTTATGTATGTGTGTCTTTGTATTGTGTTAGAAGTTAACGAAAAGACAACCACATTATTTTACACCCCAGAAAACATCACAGTAGTATCTAATCTTTTTTTATTGGGGTCATTGAGTTAAACGCCTGGATATATCATTGAGAGTTTCAGTTGTTAGCGAAGATGGCTCTCTTAAACTGTTTGCCAGAGTTCCAGGAGACCGGGGTTCAATACCAGGTCGAGTCATACGAAAGACTTAAAAGATGGTTCTTGGTGCCGCCTTGCTTAACACTCAGCATTATAAGGTACGGATCAAGGGTAAAGTGGAGCAATCTAGGGAAAGGAGTAGAGCCCCCCTACACCTCGGTGTTGTAGCTATTGAAAATGGAGCGTTCGAGTCACCCTCGACTCCGGTCAGTAACTTACTTAGTGTGGCACAACAGAAAGGAATAGATGTTCGATTGACCATCTCCAATCAAAGACTACAATTGCATAGCTGACCGATCTTTACTTGGTATAGTCCTTATCTGTCCTATGAGACAAGCTAGTATTTCGAATGTTTCAAGATAGGCAAACCCTCTACAAATACTTATAAAATGTAATTTTTCTTGATTTGCTATTGTTGAGCTAAACTAAGATAATAAAACATTTATTGGAATAACACTTTTTGCTCACCAAGCTATTGGTGGTGGGGGTGGTGACATAATGTTGATTATTTAAGAAAATTAACTGAGCGTACCTGGTTCAAATCCTAACTGAAGCGGTATTCGTCTCATTTTGCATTGATACTCGAGAAAGGCATAAATCAATCTCTTCTCCACCCAGCAATGGGTAAATAGTAGGGTAGACGGAAATCTCTGACTTCAGTTTAGCTTTCTAGGCGTATGGAAAATGAAATCTGATTTCAAAACAGCTCCGATAGATTTAGCAGATTGGCAGGGAATAAACATTCCGTCCAGAAAACGAAGGTTTCCAGCTTCGTCTCCTTGTAACATCTTCCCGCTAAAAGTGGTTAAAAACAATCGTTTCTCGTTTGTTGGGTTTTATGGCATTTTTATGTAAATAATCTGTTCTATTGAAAACAGTTCAGTTCAGCATAAGTACACAGTTTAATTGTCAAAAACATTTCCATTTCAAACTATTCAAGCAGTTATATGTAACAATTCAGTTAAGTGTAAATATAGTTTTAATGTCGAAAAACAGTTCTATTTGAAATAATTCAGTTAAGCATAAGCACGCAGTTAAAATGTAAGTACGGTTTAATTGTCAAAAACGTTTCTATTTAAAGCTATTCAGTTTACTCAAACAATTCAGTTTAGCATAAGTATGCTGTTAGTTCTATTTAACCCATAGATAGGGCCCTATCAGGTGCTACCACTCTGGGCCAAAGTGAACCTGGAAGCGATGGCAATGAAGGGGTACTCCGCATTCCCCAAAGCTCCAGCACTGCTGGAACCTCACCATCAGATTGTTTAGTGTCATATCCAGGACACTCGTTAGGGGGGGGGTCTTACCCCTTCCGCAGAGGTGCAGTCAGCTGACTGAGCAAGGTTAAAAAAAAAAGCATTTTATTCAAACTTTCAACTATTTAGATTTAACTAAAGCACAAAACTGGAGCAAAAAAATCAAATTGTTCCTATGCTTTTTAAACTACATTTTATATCTTCCCGCTTAAAGCAGTGTGCTTATAAAATATCGGTATTTGACAATATTTTCGACATTTTGGCCACAGCACGCTTAAGCCAAAAATTAACAAGAAATTTCAACGTATTTGGCATGGTTTCTTTGTTTAATGGCATACGAACCTTGGTGGGGTATTTAATTCCAAAGCCATCCTAGTAGAAGAACAGCCGTGATACTATTTAACCCATAGCTGGGGAGAAAAGAGGACTTATACCATTTCCAAGAGTATTGATCCGAAACTGAAAGTAATGGCACGAGCAGGGTTCGAATTTGCTTAGTTTAAGGCCACAGTCAAGCACTTTAGTAAATAATGCCTCGGGTACTTCTATTTTCGACGCATTTAATTCCAGTTTATATCCAGATGCAAAAATTAAAAGATTAACTAAAAAATATGTTTTTACGAGGGCAGCAAAACAATTAAATAAATAGATTAAAATAAAAACAACAAATTATAAGTGAGGTGTATAAGAAATATTTTCGTTTTTTAGTCGAAAGTTCATGCAGAATCTTTCGAAATCTCCTGAACAGACTGGATGCTTTTGTTAATCTTTTATTTTTATTTTTGAAGGGTCAAAGAAAACAATGTGCCAAGTGTTTTGAATTGCTGGATAAAAATGTACAATAATGTGTACGCTTCATGGTTCCACGTTATTCCTGCCAAGCAAAAGCAGATAATTTTTCAGCACCTTATTGTGTCTCTATTCTTATCCATGTCGGCCATTTTCTTTCTCAGATTAATTTTATTCTTTTATTCGTGAGATTTTCCCTTTCTTTTTTTTTTTTTCAAATATATTTTCATTGAATTCATCGGTCGGTCACACTATTTATGCATCAATCTGGTTCATCGTTCATTTTTTTCTATCTATCTATCTATGTCACTCTGTCCATATCTTCCTATGTATCTGACACTGGTCATATTACGTATCTATCTTTTTATATCACGAGATCGTCTGTATACTTTTGAAGCTTAAGTAATTAGTAAGTAAAGTTGGCTATCGTAGTCGAGGGTGACCCGAAGGCTCCCTTTCCAATAGCTACTACACCAAGGTGTAGGGGAGGTCACTACTCCTTACCCTGGATTGTTCCACTTTACCCTCGATCCGTACCTTATAATGCTGAGTGTTAAGCAAGGCGGCATCAAGTACCATTTTTGAGTCTTTGGTATGACTTGACCTGGGATTGAACCCAGGTTTCCCAGGCCATAGGCAAACACTCTAACCGTCACGCTAATAATAGTCTTAATCAATTACCTGATTCGCAACTGTCAAATGTTCCCCCTCAAACGGGAGGGCAAGTTAAAACCATACTCTAGATTTTTTACTTTTTAGGGGATTAGAAACCACATGATACTTAAAATCATGAGTGTCATGGGCGCCTAATGGTTAGCAAGCTAGACTAGCAAACCTACACGAGTGAATTCAGATCTCATTGGATGTTCTGTTCATATGGCCTTGTGCCATATCTAAGCAAAAAGCTTTATAAATTACGACTTAAAATCATGAATAATACAATAGTAGTTACATTAAAGACAAATATAGTTGACTTCTTCGCAAGAGATTTTTTAGCAATGTGTGAAAGCGAGTATACTCGGGATATGTAGGTATGGGGTTAAAATCATAAACTCAACTCTCTCCACTTCAAACACGTCGTATTTTTGATCGACGAGCAGCTCAATTCAAATTCCGTGTGAAATCTCAGACTCTATACAACTTTTGGAATGATGGGGCGTCTACAATTCGAAACTGTCCCGAAAGCACAGCCTTTGTCGTCGATCGTCAAGCTTAATATTTAAAAAGTGTTGTGATTCTTTTAGGCCAAGGAAATAATGTTTTTCAAGTTGATAAGCCGTGGTAATCTCTGGAGACGAATTTTCTGAACAGAATAAATAGGTCCTTTCTCCAGAAAAATAATAATGCCAGTTGATCAGATATAAACAGTTTAATAACAGTATATCGAGTGAAATATAATAAAGTATCCAATAGAATCTATAGTTATACAAAACAGACAACAGCGTCTGGGCTGGCAATATCTGTGTCGGTCTTAAGTTAACTTTAGCAACTTAGTGAAATTTTGGAGTCATTCACAGATGAGTACGTAGGTATGCGAGTTAGAGTTTTCTCTCGGCTGACTGCTATCGAAATTGCTCTGCCTCTCTCAATACGAGTCGATCCGTTCTCTCCACAGTCCAAGCACCAACTAACTCATGACGTCAAATAACAGTATATTATATGCAAATACCTTTATAATCCAAATCTATTTCCCTGCTGAAAATAATCCTAAATCGCCTATTCTTCGAACAGAGTTGAAGGGTCATTTCCTCTATACTTATCAACACAAAACAATATCGCAATATTGTCGTCCTATCTGACTGTTAACTCTAGCCAGCTTTGAAATCCCAACATGGTTTGACGTCTCACTTGACCTGGTCTTTTCAAGAATCAACCTGTTCTCTGAGAAAACAACAAAAACTCTTATGTTTTTCTCATTAACCCAATCCAGACAGCTGTGAAGAAAATTATAACATCGATATTCTCAAAAACAGGTAAACCCTGTAGCATTATAATCATTTAACTTCGCCAACTTTTGCCTCTTTCGATAATCCAAGCTTCCTTGAAAGCTTTTGAGTGCTACTGCTAGTCGGGTTCTCCTTTACTATGTGTTTTAAAGTGTCATAATTGATAACTGATGGCATTCCACTTCTGGAATTTATTTAATTAAAGAGAAAAGCCAATATCCACATAACGCTTAAATCAATTTTGGACAGTTTCCCGGTCGTTCCCTTTCTGAATTCTACACGAAATCTGTCTTTAAATAATGTAACAAAATTGCTCTTCTCAATATTTATATTCGCCATTATAACGTTTCAAGCAAAAAGTAGAACTGAATAAGTCTAAGTTATTAAATGACCAAGATGACATGGTTAATTACATCATTAGCAAATGCAGAAAATTGGCTGAAATGGAATATAAGACAAAATGAGAATCAAACTCACTGAAGTCTGCAAACCTCTCTTGATATCTATTGGCTCACAGGAGACCCAATAATATTCTTATATCAATTGCTGTTATCATTCAAAACATAGTACCAGTTTCGTCTTTTTTTTTACTTAATTTCTTTTCTAAGTAGTAAGAGTCTGATTGATTGATTTTAATGGCAAGTCAACTAGTCTGGGGTTATTTTATACCTAGAGATCAAGTAATTGCGCACATTGTATGTTTATATTTACATTTCTTAATGCAGTTTCTAAGGGGGTTTTGCACACGGTTATATGATTGGCTATATTTCCAGTTACAAATAATTTTCTAACAAGTCTATTTGACCCGTTAATGGGACACTAACAGGTACAATCATTTCAGATCAGAGTGGACTTGGGAGTAATAGCAATGAAGGGGTACTCTACATTAATCAGATCTCCAGACCTGGAGCCTCACAACCAGATACATTTTAGTGTCATACTCTGGATACTCCTTTTAGGGGGTGATATCCCTCTACAAGGGATATAGTCAGTGTAATCTAAGACCCGCTGACAGGTCTAAGTAAGAATCTGTGAACCTCTCTTGATAACAATTGGTCTGGAGGAGACACACATGTAGATTCTTAAATCAATTGTGTTTCTGTTCAAATTGTGTGAATAGTTTTGTCTTTTTTTGACCACTTTTCTTTTCGAATTAATAAAGATCTGCGAACCTCTCTTGACAACTATTGGTTTACAGGAGATGCATTAATATTTTTATATCAATTGTTTTATATTATATCTAGTTCTGTCTTTATTTATTTTTACCAAATTTCCTTTCCAGCTGTATTTTCCTTGATCTTTTGTAATATCATGCACTATGATCAGATTAAGAAAAACAAATTTCCAAACATATGAAACATCTGCATTTAAAAAAAAAAAGTACCTATTCCCACACCCATTACTTTGATGTACTTTCCAAAACGAGGCTTCGGGTTGCATCGGTGATTCCGTGTGAACATTGACGGAACGAGTGAACACTAAGTATTAGCAATTAGATAAAATGTCTGGCTGGGGCTAATTTTTGGTGTCGATGTTCAGAATGATTCATTCACACATTCAAACCATTTGCATCGACACACCCAGATTATTAAATGATGGCGTCTGACGACCACAAAAAAAGGAACCTTAGACAAGCAGGCCAGACATTCTCAGACTTTTTCTCACATTCTCTCTCTCTCTCTCTCTCTCTCTTTCTCTCTCTCTCTCTCTCTCTCTCTCTCTCTGTTTCTGTGTCTGTCTCTCTCACTTTTTCTTTCTTTTCCTCTCTGTTTTTCTCTCCCACTTTTGATCTTTTTTCATATTTTGTAAATTTCATTTTTTTAATCTATATTTTTCATTCACTTGTTCTTTCTCTTCTTTTCATAAATATTTCAACCTTTGTTTTTGCATCTGTGTAATATATATATATATTACTCTCCGAGAAATTCTTACTTTTTATGTTACTTTTTCTCTCATCTTTGATGTAATTTCCTTTTGTTTTTTATTTGCTCTTTTTTGTTTGTTTCTTTCTTTCTTTCTTTCTTTCTTTCTTTCTGTAAAAAATTTGCTTTCTGTCCCTTCCAAAAGTGTGTCCTATAATTATTGCAGTCGTGAGACATAAGTTCTGTAGAGAGTAGAATTAATCCTTTGTTGTGTTTACTCCCAGGTCCATTTAGGACCAGAGTGGTAGTATCTGTTAGGGTTCCATTTATTGGTCAAATAGATCTATTTGAAAATTTTCAATATTTGATTGGAATACTTGATATATTACAGTATGCTAACAAATTATCTATTACAAATTGTTATTATAGAATAGGAATAATTACTTGAAACCATATAATTGCTGGAAAAAACTGACATTGATATTAAATAATTCCACAAAGGTTGTGTGCTAAAACCAACCAACCAACCAACCAACCAATCAACTTTAATCTATGCGCCAAATTGATTCGATTGAAAATTATTATGATTAGATAAGAATACGTAAAACCATTAACCGCTTGAAAGTTATTTATACTAAGAATAGTTTCTTAAAGCTTTAACTGTTTACAAATGATTATTATTATCAGTTGCTTGAAATCATATAGGTATTTTCAGAAAAAAAAAGGGAAAATGACTGACTTCGGTATTAGATAATACAACAATGATTGATACAGTGTATCACAAAAGTGAGTACACCCCATCACATTTCTGCAGATATTTAAGTATATCTCTTCATGGGACAACACAGACAAAATGACACTTTAACACAATGAAAAGTAGTCTGTGTGCGACTTATATAACAGAGTTCATTTATTTTCCCCTCAAAATAACTCAAAATATAACCATTAAAAGCTAAACCCCTGCCAACAAAAGTGAGTACACCCCTAAATGTCCAAATTGAGTACTGCTAGTCATTTTCCCTCCAAAATGTCATGTGACTCATTAGTGTTGCTAGGCCCATGTGTGCATAGGGAGCAGGTGTGTTCAATTTTTTAGTGCAGCTCTCACACTCTGTAATACTGGTCACTGAAAGTTCAAACATGGCACTACATGGCAAAGAACTCTCTGAGGATCTTAAAAGACGTATTGTTGCGCTACATGAAGATGGCCAAGGCTACAAGAAGATTGCCAACACCCTGAAAATGAGCGGGGTCCACTCAGAACAGGCCTCGGGTAGGTCGTCCAAAGAAGCTGAGCGCACGTGCTGAGCGTCACATCCAAATGATTTCTTTGAGAGATCGGCGTAGAAGTGCAGTCAGCATTACTGCAGAGATTGAAAAGGTTGGGGGTCAGCCTGTTAGTGCTCAGACCATACGCAATACTCTACATCAAATTGGTGTGCATGGCTGTCACCCCAGGAGGAAGCCTCTTCTGAAGACGATACACAAGAAAGCCCGCAAACAGTTTGCTGAAGACATGTCAACAAAGCACATGGATTACGAGAACCATGTCCTATGGTCTGATGAGATGAAGATTAATTTGTTTGGTTCTGATGGCTTCAAGCATTTGTGGCGGCGACCAGGTGAGGAGTACAAAGATAAGTGTGTCATGCCTACAGTCAAGCATGGTGGTGGGAATGTCATGGTCTAGGGCTGCATGAGTGCTGCTGGTGTTGGAGAGTTATATTTCATTGAGGGAAACATGAACTCCAACATGTACTGTGAAATACTGCAGCAGAGCAAGATCCCCTCCATCCAGAAACTGGGTTGCAGGGCAATGTTCCAGCATGTCAATGACCCCAAACACACCAGCAAGACGACCACTGCTTTACTGAAGAGGCTGAGGTGATGGACAGCCAAAGCATGTCTCCAGACTTGAACCCAATAGAAGATCTTTGAGGGATCCTCAAGCGGATGATGGAGGTGCACAAAGTCTCAAATATCCGCCAGCTCCGCGACGTCGTCATGGAGGAGTGGAGGAGCATTCCAGTGGCTACCTGTGAAGCTCTGGTAAACTCCATACCCAGGAGAGTAAAGGCATTTCTGGATAATGATGGTGGCTACACAAAATATTGCCTGTTGACATGTTGTATGTTAATATTGACAACTTTCCCTAAGGGGTGTACTCACTTTTGTTGGCGGGGGTTTAGCTTTTAATGGCTATATTTTGGGTTATTTTGAGGGGAAAATAAATGAACTCTGTTATATAAGCTGCATACAGACTACTTTTCATTGTGTCAAAGTGTCATTTTGTCAGTGCTGTCCCATGAAGAGATATACTTAAATATCTTTAGAAATGTGAGGGGTGTACTCACTGTGTGCCAAAAAATCAACCAAGTCAATCCTACCCAATCAAATTTTCTTTCTTTTTTCTCAAATCTTAGCTTTCTCCGTATCAGTTTTTTTTTTAATCTTGTATTTTATATTCTTTTCTTTTCTTTATTACACTTACTTTTTTTCTTCCTTCTTTCTTAAAGTTTTTAATTTTTAAAAGTTTCTTTGTCTTAGTTTTCTTTTTGTCCTTTCTTCTTCTTCATAAAAAAATTCCTTATTTGTTCGTTTTATTCTTTTACTCCATAAATTATTTGATTCATTTTTTCTTTTCATTTTCTTCTCGTATCTTCCTTTTCTCTCGAAACATTATCACTACTGTCACCATGAAGGTTTTTTTTAGTTTTTTAAAGCTTCTCTCTTGTTGATAGCCTCTTTCTTTAAAGAATTTTCCCCCTCTATTTGTTCAACACACACACACACACACACACACACACACACACACACACACACATATATATATATATATATATAATGTGTGTATTTTCTCCCACACGTGTGTCACGAGTACTTACATTCAAACACGTGACTTTATCCCGAAATTAAGCATAAGAGATTAAGAACCAAGACTAATAATGAAAGAGAAAAATTAAACAATGAACTGTAATAAAAAAAATAATGCTAGTTCTGTCGGCGGGACATAGAACACACTGAAGAGGGGTAAGATCCCCACACACAAAAGAAAAAAAGTGAGTCCTGGGTACGACACTAAACTGCATCTGATGCTAAAGCTCCGGTTCGCGGGTCTGGAGAGTTTGGAGCACTCATTTCATTGCCATTAGTCTCAAGTCCTCACTGACCCGGAGTTTTAGTACTTGTTAGGATTCCACTTATGGGTCAAATAGATCTGGTAAAAATATTAGTATTCAGTAGGAATACTTGAAACCATATAACGGCAAATTATTTTAAATCAAGAATGGTTACTTGAAGCTATAATAGTTTACTAGCGATTAGGTACTTGAAACCATTTGTGCCAACAAATGACTATAAATAAATAGAAATAATTACTTGAAAACAAATAATTGTTAGTATTAGATAGGAATACTTGAAACCATATTACTATGAACAAATTATTAATATTAGATAAGAATACTTGATATTATATAATTCGGTTTCGGTTTCTTTATTTTATTCCTACGTCATTCTGGTAGAACAAGTAGTGGTGTTATTTAACTTATAGCTAGGAGGATAAGTGACTTCATACCTTTCCTGGGGACATTAATCCTAAAGTAAATGTAATCCCCCTATAATATAAATGTTTGCAAAACCTCTTAAATAACTACGCAAAAAATGCTAACATAAATGAACAATGAACGCAATTCCCAAACTTCTTAATGTAAAATAACCCTACACGGGTTGCCATGCCACTAAAACCAATCAATGAATCAATCCACTTTTCCCAGAGCTGTAGAACTGGATGCAGTTTAGTATCTTTCCCAGGTTACTTTTTTGTGGGTTGAGTTATCCATTGGCCGACAGTGATGAGAGCTCAGTAACATTCTCCTCTTCTGGCATTGGCGGTGGCTTTTGTCCATACTATTTTTCTGCATGGAGTCTGTTATAATGTTGGCTGAACTTCGAATGCAGGTAATTCTCTACTTTATCATGCCTCTTAAGAAAATGGATCCGAAGCACTAACATTAAATTCCGGCCATCTCATTGAAAATGTCGTAGATGGCGGCAGACGAATCTGAAATTGTTGAGTGGTCAAGGATCTGTAAGCTGAGATGGTCCGAGTGGTATGATGATGGATATGGAGGACGGAAAGGAATACTTACCATCCAATATGAAACGCCTAAAAACATGAATGCAAGTATTTACACACATAAGAGCATTTATTTGAAAACATCAAATGCATAAAAATAGATAATCAGACCAGAATAACAAACCTCCATGGACACATTCACGCAAATAAACAATCGTATTGGCATTAACATACATGCACACATATTGCTTAAGTTTCTTTTTGTTGAATAGTATATAAACCTTCGTGGGTTATTCAATGCCAAAGCCATTCTTATAGAAGGATTGATTTGGTTTTACGGCATATCAACCACTGTTGGTTATTTAATGCCAACTCCATTTTTATGCATCTAAACAGTTCTATTTTAAACAATTCAGTTTATCAAAAGTAGAGGTCTTTTTTTGTTTACACATTATTAAATCTAAAAATAGTTCTATTTTAAAGAATTCAGTTTAGGATAAGTACGCAGTTTAAATGTCAAAACAGTTCCATTTCAAACAATTCAGTTTAGCATAAGTACACTGTTTAGTTCTATTTGAACCATGGATAGGACCCTATCAGATGCTACCACTCAAAGCTAGAGTAGACCTGGGAACGATGGTAATGAGGGGATACTCCGCATTCCCCAAAACTCCAGCATTACTGGAGCCTCACTCTCAGATTGTTGAGTGTCATATCGTTATTGGAGTTTTACCTCTCTGTGGAATTAGAGTTGGTGTATTCTGCAGCCTAAGCTGACTGGGCCATCTTGTAGAAGAACAGTAGTATTTAACCCATAAATTGGGGTATAATGGGGTTCATATCTTTCTTAGGGGTATTTGTTCAGATGTGAACGTAATTGTGAGACTGGGGTCTCCTTTGCCTACTACGATGTCGCAGTCCAACAGATTAGCAACTTTACCACGGAGTCTCCTTTGCTTACATGCAAAAAATTCTACTCTTGAATTTGATTATTTGCTCGGAGATTTTTCAACATTGCTATATCATTGCAGGATCATATCATACACTTTCTTGCCATAGCTAGATTTCCATCCTTATTTACACCTTTTAGTATGTGTTGGTGTAATGAACACCAGCACATATGTTAGCAATCAATTCTTGTCCACTCAGCATAAGCTCACACACACACACACACACACACACATATATATATATATATATATATATATATATATATATATATATATATATAAACAATGTTCATTTCTGTCTTCGTGAATAACAAATTCAGTATCAATACTTGTTTTAAACTCATCTTATAAAAAGGATTTGCCTCTGTCGAGATTGACAACAATAATAATTCTCTGAGCAGGTAAATTGATCATAGAACAAAGGTTTACTAAAGTGTTCACTCACACACTCTCTTCTCCGTTGATTACAGTGGCATGCAATTGATGAGACATTTTCTCTAGATAAGTGAACAGATTGTAAGAAAAACTGAATTTATGTGAACGTAATCAGCCTCAGCTAAAATTCGAACTTTGCTCCCTGATTACGTTTTTTGCTCTTGTAACCGTTTGGTTAAATCTCTCTTATGCAGATGCTTGTAGACACACGAATACAACACATGTACAGATAAACAATCACACACACACACACACACATATATATATATATATATATAAAGATGAACAAATGTGATAAGACAAACAGGGAGATTTCTTTTGTATAATTCATTTTTAGATTGTTTTCAACTAATTTCGCCATGGGTCATAGGAGAAAAGTTTTTGTGGAAAAAGGTGGATGTTTTAAAGATTTTTTAAAAAGATTCTTAAAAATCTTTTTAAAAGTACTGATGGGCTATAAAACTTTTAAAAAGTGTTGATGGGTTATAAAACTTTTTAAAGTTTTGAATGCTGCGTGCAATCTTAAACAAATCCTGGCGGCAACACCCCACAAGACACCAACTGTACGGCCACCTGCCTCCTATCACGAAAACTATTCAAGTTAGACAAACCAGACATGCAGGATACTGCTGGAGAAGCAGGGACGAACTCATAAGAGATGTACTCTTATGGACTCCCACACATAGCCGTGCAAAAGCAGGACGACCAGCACGAACATACATTCAGCAGCTATGTGAGGATACGGGATGTTATCCTGAAGACCTACCTAGGGCGATGAACGATAGGAAGGAGTGGCGAGAGAGGGTCAGGGATATCCGTGCTACCAGCGCGACATGATGATGATGATGATAAAACTCCTAAAAAGTGTTGATGGGCTATAAAACTTTAAAAATGTTGATGGGCTATAAAACTTTGAACAAATTTTGATGGACTATAAAACTTTTAAAAAGAGTTGACGGAATATAAAACTTTAAAAAGTTTTAATGGACTATAAAACTTTTAAAAAGAGTTGACGGAATATAAAACTTTAAAAAGTTTTAATGGACTATAAAACTTTTAAAAAGAGTTGACGGAATATAAAACTTTAAAAAGTTTTAATGGACTATAAAACTTTTAAAAAGAGTTGACGGAATATAAAACTTTAAAAAGTTTTAATGGACTATAAAACTTTTAAAAAGAGTTGACGGAATATAAAACTTTAAAAAGTTTTAATGGACTATAAAACTTTTAAAAAGAGTTGACGGAATATAAAACTTTAAAAAGTTTTAATGGACTATAAAACTTTTAAAAAGAGTTGACGGAATATAAAACTTTAAAAAGTTTTAATGGACTATAAAACTTTTAAAAAGAGTTGACGGAATATAAAACTTTAAAAAGTTTTAATGGACTATAAAACTTTTAAAAAGAGTTGATGGGTTATAACAGAAACGACGAAAAATGCACTGATGACGTAGAATATCCATTTATTGAATAAAAATTATTTTCTAGTAAATAAATGTTTTCAACTGGCCTTCGTATATCTGTTGTCAAGACACCTGACAAATAGACTCTTCATTTGTGAGGTCCATGTTAAGTTATATACTACGTATATGTTAAGCATGGGAAAAGTATGTTTCAAATATATATATATATATATATATATATATAGAGAGAGAGAGAGAGAGAAAACGCATATAAATAAGTACACCCTAAAAATATTTTTCTAAGTCAACTAGTATGGAAAAAGGGAAATCTAAAATCAAACCAGTTGTGTAAGGGGACCGTTCCTTCGTACTTGATACTCTGTAACCCATTCCAACATGTCACATACTACTTGGAGAGGAGATGAGCACTGCCAAGTAATTCTTCTATTCCCCAGAGAGATTTCAAAAGAGGAATTACTCGGGTAGCACTCCAACGAACAAAAAATATGGAATTTATGGTATATAAGGATGAGGACCTTCTGAAGTGGAATGTAGGAGCCGATTTAGTCACCAGATAGCCGACACCTGGTTGCACTGACAGCGTAATCTTTAATTAGCTATTTGTTTTCTTTGTTTAATGGCATATCATCTTTCGTAAGCTATTTAATTCCAAGGCTATCTTTGTAGAAGAATAGTGGTTGTACTATTTAACTCGAAACTGATGGGATAAGGAGGGTTCATGCCTTTCCCAGGGATATTTGTCCGAAAGTGAACGTCATAGCGCTACTGGAGTTCGAACTCGCTTACGACTATGTCACAGTTCAACACGTTAACCTCTCTGCCCCGAGGATTTCCCCAACTTTAAAGGAATTATTATTATTAATAATAGTAATAATAATATTTTTCTTTCACGGATGATAAGACGTTGTTTTCAAAATTTAACAAGGATGCAGATCATTTTCTTGTCGTAAACAGGAAAAGGAAGATTTCTTCTTTTCCGAACTAGAAGTTTCTACGTAAGATGTGAACACTGAAAAAAAAAAAAATAAAATAAAATAAAAAAAAAAAAATAATAATGATAAAAATTCACATCATTATTTAAAGTCTTAGAGAAAGTGTTTTTTGTTTTTTTTCTAATTTTTTTTTATCAAGACATTTATCCAGCATCCGTTTTGCCGCACCTTCTTTCACTAAGATGAAAAAAATTTCTTTCAGGATACACGGTGGTTTGCCAACATAATAAAACACTTATATATATATATATATATATATATATATATATATATATATATATCAAGAACCATTATACAGGAATTATAAAATAGACATTCAGGGTCGTGCTTTCACCTGCTGAGGCCCTAAGTTATACGAAATTTGAGGCCTTTCCTTAAAAGAATTCTACCGAGTATTATCTAAAGCAGTGTTTCCCATCAGAGTCTGTGCTGTATCCTAAAGGAGTGTTATAAGTTATTAGGGATCAGGAATAAAGATTATTTCACTAGAAGGCATTTAAAGCCTTAAAGGGGCGGGGAACAAATTTGTGTATCATCTTTAGGGAAGTATAGATAAGGGAAGAATGCACACTAAGCTGTCAAATTTGAGTTAACAGTGCGTGCAAGTAGCTGTGTGATGTAGGGTGTTTAGGGATACTGAATCAAATTGAAAATATCTTGTATTACCAGATTATAATGATGATAGATCTCTCTCTCTCTCTCTCTCTCTCTCTCTCTCTCTCTCTCTCTCTCTCTCTCTCTCTCACACACACAATTGCTGAACAAATTGATGCAAGATTTAAGAAAACTGTAGCAGCAGCCATTATCTTTCAAACCAGAAAATTGAAACGATTGATTGATTAATTTTAACAGCATATCAACCCGTCAAAGGTTATTCAATGCCTAGAGGTTAGGGAATCGCATTCATCGTGTCTATATATTTACTTTTTTGTGCAGTTGTTTCTTAAGAATTTTTGCACTCAATTATATGATATCAAGTATTCCTATCAAATACAAATAATTTTCACCCAGTTGTTCAAGTATTCCTACCTGATACTGATGATTATTAATTATTTCTACTTAATTATTGTCATTTATTTACATGGTTATATGGTTTCAAGTAGCTAATAATAATGGTTAGTGTTCAGTTTCATTCATTCCTATTAGATACGAATATTTTTAAAGATTTATGTGACCCATTAATGGGGCCGCTAACAGTTATCTCAACTTCGGTACAGAGTGGACTGAGGATTATGGTAACTAAAGGGTACTCAACACTCCTTTGGTGTCCAACACTGAGTTGTCGTCATCAGATTCAGGGTAGTGTCCTAACCAGGAAACTCCTTTAGAAGAGGATGTTACACCTCTGGAGGGGATTCAGTACGTATATTCTATGACCCAACAAAAAGAAATCTGATCCACCAAAAAATAATGGCGAGTGGGATCCATATCGCTTCCTTCAGGTGTACGCAGTTATTGGCGGTGGTGGGGGACTTACATAAGGGTATAATTTTGGGGTAATAGAATGCATATAAGTGTTTTTAATGAACATTCATACATTATGAAATTCATTTTAATAGTGATATGTAAGTTTTCTTTCATACGTTCATTTAAAAAAACTGCTCTTTGACAAAACCATTTCATATAAAATTTCAAACTTGAAGATGATGTTCCATTGATTATCCCTTTCAAATGAAATCCTTTCAATTCGGTGATCCAGTATTCGGTATATTAGTGAGGCAAAAACTGTATGCTCTGAATACACCTTTCCCCCCACCGAAAAAATTGATTTTTTGTAGCCCTGAATACAACAGATGGAAATTCGAGGTGCATATAAGTTTCCAGACTTTTTTCGTATGGGCACTTTTATTGATAGTACACACATGAAACTCTAGTCCCCTTCGAAGTAATCTCCTCCGGCTGCAATGCACTTGTACTGTTCCAACAACTTCTGAAAGGTCCCATGGAAGTCTTCTTGTGTGAGCGTGTCAATGACCTTCGTCACAGCCTCTTTCATCTCCTCAATAGTCTCATAACGACAGCCTCTGAGCTTAGGGAATAACCAAAAGTCACAGGGAGCAAGGTCTGGACTATAGGGAGGGCGAGGAACTGTCTTGATGCCTATCTTGGTCAAATAGTCAGTGACAAGGATGGAGTTGTGGACTGGTACATTGTCCTGGTGGAAATGCCACTGACCCGATTTGAAGGTTGCTGGCCTCTTCCGACGGAATCTCTTCCTGAACTCCCTTAAAACCTCAACATTGTGACCCCAACCCTAACCCTAGCCCTTTGGCCAATCAACTCTGGTGTATTGACTTTCTTACTCCTCCCACACCTCTCATCATCCCTCACAGACTACCTTCCTTGAATCTCTTATGCCACTCAAAAACTCATGCTCGATTCATGCAAGATGCCCCAAAAGCAGTCTGAAACATTCCATACGTTTCTGTGGCATTTTTTCCAAGTTTAAAACAGGATTTTATTGCATATCGTTTTTCAAAAATATCAGATTGCATTTTTGAAATTCACCAGCTGTGACATTGAGGTGTATTCCAATTGCTACTGTAGCTGTTCATTTGAACTTGAAATCATAAAAATTTGTCAGTCATCTCATAACATGTATAGCAATAACATGGTGAATTCTCAAGAGTCTACGACAATTTTAAATGCCCATACGAAAAAAGTCTGGAAACTTATCGTATGTAAATCGTAGCTCATTCTACAAAATAACTTTTTAAAAGATTTTTTATGCGAGCGAGTTAAACTTCGAGCACCTTATCGAGAACTTTGCCACTTAAAGATGTTTGGTTCAACTTCTTTCTATCCTATTTACACTCCCAGTCTCATGAGATTTATCAAGCAAACGCAATATTGTCAACTTGTTAGGAGGTGTAGACAAGGGAAATTTCACATTAAATTTGTCTCTCATTTGCGAAAGAGAAAACAACTTAATGTTAAGTGAGAAAGAACTGAGAAACATGAGGCGAAAGAGAAGGAGGAAAAAGGGTTTGAATGAATGAAGAAAGCTTGAGAAAAATCAAAGGGAAAGGAAAAATTCACGAATATCTAATATGTAACATTTGCTTCCTTGCTTTCTGTAAAATCCCTATCTAATTAGCCAATCTTTATGAAGGTCAGCATGTAAATGCCTATGACTTTTTTTTTTCGAAGTTCTGTCTCAAGGTGTTTATTAAATATACCTCCCCTAAACATTTGCAGTCTTAGGAAGAAATTCTTTTAAAGCTCTTTGAAAATTTGTTTCCAAAAATTTGTTTTAAAATATGATTTTTTATTCTGATAGCCCGTGTATATATAGGAATAGCACCCATCCCTACGCCTCGGTGTAGTAGCTATTGAAAAGGGAGCTTTCTGTCGCCCTCGACTAATATATATGCTCCCCCATGGGGGTTGAGCTCTCTGGCCGCTTGCGTAATGCAAAGCTCTTCGAAAGAATTGAGCACTCTGGTAGCCGATAGGGTACAAAAAAATGTAAACAAAGGCTGCTGCTGCTGTTGCTAAATAAAATACCTTAAAATTCCCTTAGCCAACGTGGTCTGCTTGGTGGCCGAGAGGTATGAAAATCAGTCTAACGTAAAGTTGGACGTGTTTCGATCCCGGCTTCGAGCGTCCTGCGTGTCTAGCCACACTGAAGAGTTCTGATACAGTCTGTCTGTGGATGACTATATATATATATTAGAAAAGCCCATAGCCCTGGAGGTATTCTGGGTATGACACTAACCTACATCCTGTGGTGAGGCTCCAGTTTTTGAGGTGTGTGTAATTACCTTTTTGTTACTATTTCTCCCAAATCTACTCTGACCTGGAGTTGTGCAGAACCTGTCATAGTTCCTTCTATGTGTCAAATATAACTATTTGAAAATTATTTGTTAAAGATATTTGAAACTATAAAACTTGTTGGGCTCTGGATATAACATTAACCTCCGTTCTGGGGCTTTAAAGAGTGTGAAGTTATCCCTTTATTGCTATTACTACCAGGTCCACTGTGACTTGGAAAAGTAGTGCCTGTTAGAGTTCCATCTATGGATTAAATAGAAATGTTTGCACATGATTTTCTTTTCTTTTTTTTTTCTTTTTTTTTTATTAAGAACAGTTACTTGAAGCTATGAAAATAATTATTAGGCCGACTTTTTCATTAAATCATTGAACAAAGTTTGGCATATAAAACGAACCAGCCAATCAACCAGCCATCTCTCATTTGTAAGAAATACGTTCTTCCTTTGAAAATAACATAACTAACACAATACAAAGTACACAATATAGGCGTTTTGTCCACGAATGCAATGCTGTCACGTCAATAATACTGAAGAATAAAATTTACGTGGACGTAGATTTTACTCTCTTCTCCAGAGGGTTGTATCCTTTGTGAAACACTATGTATATTTCCTCTTCTATTTCATTATAATATATGTGCTAGTATCCATAAATAAAAAGCAAAAATTAGACAATATCCCACAGGAATTATGACTGATGTAGACTACGCTGATGATCAAGAGCTTCTTGTAAATAGCCCTACTCAAGACGAAACTCTGCCTAATTGCCAGGAGCAGATAGCAAGAAATATAAGTCTTTTCATTAACTCAGATAAAATGGAGTTCATGTGTTTTAATCCTAATGATGCCATCTCCTTATTAAATGGCAAGCCTCTGAAATAAGTAGACCAGTTCGTATACCACAGTAGCAATATCTCATCTACTGAAATAGTTGTCAAAGTGCTCATAGGTAAAGCATGGACTGCTATTTGCAGGTCATCGGCCATGTGGAAATCTGATCCCTTTGATAAAATATAACAGGCATTTTTCCAAGCAGTAGCTGTGTCAGTACTACTGTATGGTTGCACTACTTGAACTCTAATAAAATGCTTAGAGATAAAGCTTGATGGGAATTACAAAGGGATGTTGAATGTTGTTTTGAACAAATCCTGGGAGTAACACTCTACAAAATAGCAGCTGTACTGCCAAATACCTCCCATCTCAGAAACCATCCAAGTAAGACGAGCAAGACAAGCTTGACACTTCATGCGAAATAAGGATTGATTCAAAGGGATGTTTTTCCATGAACTCCGACACATGGACACGCCAATGTTGGCCGATAAGCAAAATCTTACATTTATCAGTTCTGTGTGGACACTGGATGCCGTCTAGGTGAGTTACCAGGAGTGATAGCTAAAGGGATTCCTTGTTGTCAGCATGCCTCGATGATGATTATCTGTAGATATTTAAAATCTGTTTATCTGTACAAGTGGATTTCATTTATTTTGAGGTGGTGTCGGGTGTTTCAGGCAAGTCTGATTTTGTTAACCAAGTGAAACCTTCATGAACCATCACAGACAATCGCCGCCATCTTTTTTACCCTTAAATTGCAAATGCATTCAAGATGCATGGATTTTTGCTATCAGTTGCCGGCATTAAAACTTACAAAAACTCACGTATCTAAAATGCCGATTGTCAAAACAACAAAGGTTTCTTCGTGGGAGGTAAAGATGACCAAGATAAGGAGACACTCTCCCGCTTTTGAGAGGGGCAACAAGAACTGATTGAAACGAGATCTCGAAATGTGAACAAAAATGAGATTACGCTGGTCTCGTTTTGATTTGAGTTTCAGTATTTTTTTATATTTCCATCGCTTTGTTTTGGCGTTTAGCTTCGATTGTCATATAATAGTGTGTGAGTTTTCCCAAACTTTAATATATTTGATAGCAATAGGGAATTATTCAAGGTTGCTATTGAGGAAAACAAACAGTTGTACCAACAACGAAGCTTTTTAAATTGCCATTACTCCAAGGTCCACTCCGAACCAAACTGGTAGTACCTATTTCGGTCTCATCTATGGTTCTAATTGATCTGTTTCAAAATTATTTGAACAAGCAAATTCACAGCGCTACACGTGACTTGCTCTCTTCGCTCACTCTGTAACATTATTACAGATTCTTCATATATTCGGGAGACCTGGGTTCAATCCCAGGTCGAGTCATACCAAAGACTCAAAAATGGTACTTGATGCCTCTTCGCTTAACACTCAGCGATATAAGGCACGTATCAAGGGTAAAGTGGAGCAATCCAGGGAAAGGAGTAGCGCCCTTCCCTATACCTTGGTGTAGCAGCTATTGAAAAGGGAACCTTCGGGTCACCCTCGACTAAGGTCGCCAACTTTACTTACTTTTTTTAATTATAACTCTTACTTATTATCGTTAACTTTTTACTTAGTATTTTTTACTTTTTATCGGGCATCTAATACCTTTTACATATCACCGCATGCTTTCTAATTTTTTAATATTTTATTTATCCATTCACTATAATTGAAGTAAGAGAAAGTTACAAAATGTCCCCCGACGAACTACGCCGTTTTATTGATAGATTCAATAGGGTTGTATACAACACTATACACCAAAAAAAAACTTTTAAGAAACAAAAATGTAAATATGAAAGTATAATTAATGCGATTCCCTAATCTTTAGGTTGACATCCAGTTAAAATCAATCAACCAATCAATGAAAGTTGTTTGCAGCAGACATTCCTGCTCACTGTACCTGTTCTTTTTAGCCGAGACGTCTGGTATTCGTGCCGGATGGGGCTCAAGGTCAATGATAGATTGGAGGCCGAATTGCCTCCGGCTTCGGCCAAGCCACCTTCGGGTGAACGATAAATCATTGATTGCACACAAGTGACGCCAAATCAACTATTCATGGTAATGGAGATCACGGTATACACTGCTGATGAGACCTAATAAGGTCAAAACACATGTCCAGTGTTTCCGTATGTTGTGCGTAAGTGTTCGCCGGATTTTCTGGTCGTGGTAATTCAATCCATTTAATTGACTGAAACGAAATTTCAAAATGTGAACGAAAACGAGATTACACTAACTTCCGTATATACCAAGCCTCTCCGTCATTAGTTGGAATTTCACATGATATTTTCGACTTCTTTTACCTCTGTTATTTGAACCAGACGGACGCGTCTCGAACCCAGCAAGGGAGCAGTAAAGCCACTTGGCTATTTTACTAACCTCATCTTTTTTTCCCTTTTTGTACTCTCTCCTCACACTGTTTATTCATGGAACAATATGTGTATGATTTTTTGATTTACGCACACGTTTTTATATTCTTTTTTCTTAAAACCGTTTGTATTTGCCTTTTAGCACTCACAATTATGTAAATTTATTGTGGAATTAGTTACTACTTTCTGGCAAGGCTAAGACTGACCCCTAGAATATGTATTAATGGTTTGCTTGGTGGTAGAGGTGCTCGTGGCGTAACGGTTACCGTCGTAGGTAATGGACATGGTGACCCAAGTTCAAATACAGAACAAGGCTTTTTGCATTTCGCATAACGTTATTGGTGAAGATCTGAATCAAGCTATTCTCCCTCCAGCTATGAGTAAATAGTAGGGCATACAGAGAAACTTTAGTATAGCAACCGGTATAGGAGAAGGAAAACTCAAACCAGGTGTAGATCTGGAGAAGGTTTCACCAGGCTATTTCAGCCCAATACACACATCTCTACTGTTCTAAGAATATATACAAAAAAGAGGTCGAGAATAAGTTTCAGGGAGTGTCACGTAATACCATTCATTTGGTGGAGGCACAGTTAACGTAACGCTTGTTGTCGTAGAAAATGAATTCAGTGACCCGAGTTCAAATCCTAGACGAAACTGTTTGCATTTTTTTTTTCTGCTTTAGCTTTCGTACAATAACCAGTTTAAGAGAAGGAAAATTCTGAATTCAAACCTGTTGTATATTGTGGTAAAATTAACTGTGAGTCACTTCCTACTCGTCGTTGAATGGTTGGGTAAATACATATCTATTTATTGTACATAAGAGAGGGGGGCAAATAAGTGATCAAGAATCCCATAAAGGAGTCGATAGTGTAAATAATTGCTGATCCCGGTTTAGCCGAAAATATATCTAATTCTATTTTTAGAAAAATATAATAATAATATATTATTTTTTACCGCTAATTGGTCTAGTGGGTAGAATGTTCACCAATGCTCCGGGAGACCTGGGTTCAATCCCAGATCGAGTCATACCAAAAACTTTAAAAAATGGTACTTGATATCTCCTTGCTTAACATTCTGCGATATAAGGTACGGATCAAGGATAAAGTGGAGCAATCCAGGGAAAGGAGTAGCTCCCTCTCCTACACCTCGGTGTAATAGCTATTGAAAGGGGAGCCTTCTGGTCGCCCTCGACTACGGTCGCCAACTTTTTTTTATATTATTTTTCCTTTATGGTAATAAACACCAACCTCTGTACTTCTAAAAAGACATTCTTAACACTACCAAAATGCTAAGCAACTTCATCCTATCATTTTTTTTTTATCTACGACACGGCCTTGTAACACTGGTACTTGATATGAGCTCTGTCAAAGTCATTATTTTACAGAGAATAACACTCCAGCACCAACACGCTCCTACACACTTATAATTCGCGTTCCTTTGAGTCTTTGTAACTATAAGGTCATTCAGTTCGCCTGCCCAGAGTTCGGTGTTATATAGTACAGTGTGGTTGAATTCTTCTTTTGCTGTTTCGAAGCACCTAAAAGCCAAACTCAGCCTTTCGGAAGTTCCAAAGTCATCTGTACGTTCAGGTCAGTTGATACGGACAGCATCAGTTCCATGATTTACTGACACGTTTCTTGAATGCCTTAATCAGATTCTATAATGAACCCGTGTCCGTACCTGTTCTCATGTCGCCCGTGACCCCCACAGTCTCTAAATTGGTTGGATATTAGAGAACTTAATTATTAACCAATATGCGCGTCAGTTCAATTTACCAGTCTAGTGAAAATGGCCTGTAACGAGCGTTCATATCATTTTCTAAAAAAACAAAATACGGTAACGAAAAAATGCTATAAGAGCTTATTTCATTAGAGTTTGCTCTGTCGGCAGGACTTTGAAATACGCTGACTATATCACCTGTGGAGGAGGTAGACCCCTCCACTCCAAAAAAGGGTGCGTGCTCAGTATGACACTAAACGGCATCTGATGAGGAGGCTCTAGTCCTGGATTTCTGGAGAAGGTAAAATGTTTCTTTAAATTCCATTCATTCAACCGACATCATAGTATAAATAATAACTCATTAATCATCCTATTTACCAACCCCTCCGCTCGGGCAGGATATGACACATGGTCAATTTTTAAGCGGAGTTTTACAGGTTTTAATTCAGAGTTTTCCTTCTCCTAGACTAGTTGCCTCACCAAGGCTGAAGAACCTAGTCTGTCCTACTATTTACCCATAGTTGGAGGGAGAATAATTGGATTCATACCTTTCCCAAGGGTATTAGTGCTATGTGAAATGCAATCAGTCTCGTCCAGGATTTGAACTCGTGTCGCCGTGTTCATTTCCTACGACGATAACAATTACACCACGGGCACCTCCACAAATAACTCATTAATTATTCTATAATTAGAATAATGACCAGAAGACTACAAAAGCTGTGGAACATGAGGGTGATAGTGATACCAATTGTAGTTGACGCACTTGGAACGGCTCCATGGGCTTGGAAAAAAGATTGGAAGAATTGGAAATTAGAGGAAGAATCGAGACCATCCAGACTACAGCCTTGTAGAGATTGGCTAGAATACTGAAAAGAGTTCGTGGAGACCTGAAAAAACTTGCAGTCACTCAGACTACAGTGAGAGGGTACCAGCTAACTCTGGTGTGAAAAAAATCGCAAGTAATAATAAAAAAGGCATATGATATGGTTCTGCAAAGTTGAATAATAAACTACCTCAAAATGTACAAAATATCAGATGAAGTCATAAATTTCATCGAGATAATCATGAAAACCAGGAGAGTGGAATTGGCAGAAGGAGGAAGAAGCTTACCCGAAGCAAAAATCCAGAGAGGCATATTTTAAGGAGGTGGACTATCACCGTTAATATCAATAATTGCCATGATGCCACTTAACCATATACTCAGAAAATGCACAGCCGAATACAAACTTAGTAGATCGCAGGAAAAGATCAATCACCTAATGTACATGGACGACATCAAACTATTTGCAAAAAATGAAAAAGAACTGGAAGCTCTAATACACGCCGTTAGAATATACAGTCAGGATATAGGAATGGAATTTGGAATAGGAAAATGCGCCATGCTAGTAATGAAAAGTGGCAAACGACATTTAACTGGCGGAATGGAACTACCAAATCAAGACAAGATTAGAATACTCGGAGAGAAGGAAGCATACAAATACTTGGGCATCTTGAAGGCAGATACCATCAAACAAGCAGAGATGAAAGAAAAAATTCTGAAAGAATATCTCAGGAGAACCAGAAAGCTACTCGAGACAGAACTATCAAGCAGAAACCCTATCAAAGGAATAAATACCTGGTCTGCACCCCTCGTTAGATATTCGGGACCCTTTTTTAAGTGGATCAGAGAACTTAAGCAGATAGACCAAAGAACAGGAAAACTAATAAACATGCATAAGGCATTACATCCCAGAGACGACATAGATAGACTACATGGAAAAGAAGGAGGAAGAGGACTTTCCAGCATTGAAGACAGCATTGACGCATCGATACAACGACTCGAGGAATATACAGAAAACCACGAAGGAGGACTTATTACAGCCATCAGAAACGAGACAGACAACACGGTGGACAACAGAATGATAATAAATAGGAAACAAAAATGGGAAGAAAAACAACTCTATAGGCGTTTTAAACGACTAATAATCATCTCACACGACAAAACCTGGACGTGGCTAAGAAAAGGAAACTTTAAGAGAGAAACAGAATCTCTACTAATAGCAGCCCAAAACAACGTCATAAGAACCAATCATATCAAAGCGAGAATAGATGATACGTAACAAATTACCATATGTAGGTTATGTAGTGATAGAGACGAAACCATCACTCGCATAACAAGTGAATGGAGCAAATTAGCATAGAAGGAATTTGGACTAGACACGACTGGGGGGGGCAAGGTAATCCTCTGGGAGATGTGCAAGAAATTGAAATTTGACCATACAAACAAATGATATATGCACAACCCAGCAAATGTCCTGGAGAATGACACACATGAACTCCAATGGGACTTTGACATACAAACGGATCACCGAATCTCGACCAGAAGACCAGGCCTAATGATAATCAAAAAAACAAAAAACTTGAAAAATTGTGGACTTAACTGTCCCGGCTGACCACAGAATAAAACTGAAAGAAAGGAAAAAGTAGGATAAGTACCTCGACCTTGCTAGGGAATTGAAAAAAAACTATGGAACATGAAGGTTGCGATTATACCAATCGTGAACGGTGCTTTCAGTACAGTAATAAAAGGATATTTAAAAAGACTCATGTCATGATACTTGCAGGGATTTCCCTATCTTTGTCTTTCGCCATTTGTTTCTATCGTCAATCGCTTCAGGCAGGTCTCCTAGACTACATCATGTGTCCGTACAGAACCGTTGTAGATATGTTCTAGCAGGCTTCCCAAAACCTGTGAAGGGATCCATTGGAAATTGTCGTTTATGAGTTTTTCCTTACTTCTTCGGCAGTGTCCTGCATGTCTTGTTCGTTTAATTTGGATGGGTTTTGAGGTGGCCGTTCAACTGCAGTCGATTAAAGTCGAAGGTAACCGGAAGGCTCCCTTTCAATAGCTACTACAATGAGGTGTGTGGGCGCTACTCCTTTCCCTAGATTGCTCCACTTACCTTTGTTCCATACCTTATAATGCTAATTGTTGAGGAAGGAGGCATCATGTACCATTTTTTGAGTCTTTGGTATTGAATCCCGGTTTCCTGGGTTTATATATATATATATATATATTATTTTATTCATTATAGTTTTTCATGTCAGTTTTAGCTGATAGTCTTTCACTGGAGTTTGAGTGACAGCAAGTTTCCTCAAGTCTTCAGGACTCTTCTCAGTATTCTGGCCGTTCTCAATAATGCTGTAGTTTGGATAGTCTCCACTCGTCCTCCAACTTCCAAGTCCTCCAATCCCTTTAATAATCCTTTAGTTACTGAACTGAAAGCACCAATCACAATTGGTATAATTATCACCTTCATGGTCCATAGTTTTTCAATTCCCTAGCAAGGTCCAGGTACTTATCCTTCTTTATATCAATAGATTCTATAGATATACTTAAACGGAATCATCTAAATTGAGTGCTCAATGTAAAGTTTATAATATATGTAAATATATATAAATAAGCTTATGCAGAGCAAAATATCATTGAGAAACAAGAAAATCAATACGTATATTTCATTATAAATCTATTTCAACTGTTTGTCTGGATCTTCGGATGGGATATGAAAAATTCTCTTCTTTTAACCGTTAACTTCGGAGAATATTTTTATCTTATGTAAAGATTCGTGTGTCTTAATGTAAATATATATAAAAATAAAATTCGATATATATCTTTGTTAAGAAGGTCCTCCAATGCACAAAAATTTCCGATTTGTAATGGGTAATTTATTTTGTCTTCATTTTCTGCTCGTTTTTCAGTATTGATTTTTATTATTATTTTTTTTATTTTTGGTTTTATAGTTATTATATAATTTTCATGATTTTTAATTACACATTTATTTTAAAGAATTTAGTCATATATCTACTCAATATTTCTTTCCGTTTTTTTTTAAACTTTTATTTTTAATTTATTCATGGTATTGAATACTAAATCCCTCGTTTTTTGTATAGATTTTTAAAAATTAACTGATCGTATATATATATATATATATATATATATATATATATATATATATATTTCATCAACAAACAAACTGCTTCGTTGTAACCCAACTCTTCAGTGTGGCTAGACACGTTGGACGCTTCTAAATGAGATCGAAACCCACCTAACTTTACATTAGACTGATAACTTACCACTCAGTCATTTTAGCGACAACGTTAGCTCGGGAATTTAACGTATTTTGTATTTAACTTTTGTTTGTATACATTTTACGCTATCAGATACCAGAGTGCTCAATTCGTTAGAAAAGCTTTGCATTACGCAGGTGGCAGCTGTTCATTCTTTCACTTGAGTGCACAATTTTAAAGAAAGAAAGGACATGTTCTAATTATCATTTCATTGTTACCTGCGTTTTATGGAGTTTTGTGGTTGTGGATTAAATTTATAGTTGGATACTGAAAAAGAATAACTAAAGATACTTGAAATATTTTGTGTTTTCGGTGGATTGCATAATGATAATTCTAGTAATACATAGATAGATATATAAGGACGAAAAAGTCATAAAATGTTAGCTTCCTATATTTGGTAATAAGTCATTTACTAAAATAAAACAAAACATTGGGAATATCTGATCCTCACCTTGCTCTCCTCTACCATATGATTTGGCCAATAATCTTATCATCGAAAAGAGAATTGGGAGAGGGAGTAGAAATACAAGGAAAAATTAAATCTGTCCAAATTATACAGCTGAGATTGACGAGTTCTTGAAAGTATCTTTGAGAGCTGAGAAGACTTGCTGTCGCTCGGACTACTATAAAAAAAAACACGTTAGACCTAGTGTCAAAAACCGACAAAGTTTGAAAAGAATGAAAATAATGTGTTCGACTGTTCAGAGATGAGGATTAGAAAGATCACTTTGCCCCAATTTTCGTAGGGGATATGAACTGTCTACTTTGAAAATCAGCATTCAAATTCTGGATTTTTACCCGTTGAATGAGCTGAAATCTTAATGAGACATTCATTTCTGTGAACGTATGATTTGAATATGTCTATTTTTAGCACTCGGTAGTAAAGGACGATTGATTGATTTTAACGGCACATCAACCTGTCTAGAGTTATTTCATACCTAAAAGGTTAGGAATTGTGTTCATTGTCCATTTCTATTTACATTTTTGAAGTTATTTCTTAAGATTTTTTGCAGACATTTATACGATATCAAATATTCCTATCTAATACAAATAATTTACATACAGTTGTATGGTTTCAAGTATTCCTATCTAATAGCATCTGTTATATGGTTTCACCTAATTGTTTTTATTAAATGAAAGTTATCCGTTGCCCTCAGTTATATTGGTTTCAAGTAACTAATAAGTAAGTAAAGTTGGCGACCGGAGACGAAAGCAACCAAAAGGCTCCCTTTTCAATAGTTACTACACCGAGGTGCAGGGGAGGGCGTTACTCCTTTCCCGGAATTGCTCCGCTTTACCTTTAATACTTACCTAATCATGCTGAGTGTTAAGCCAGGGGGGCATCAAGTACCATTTGTTGAGTCTTTGGTGTGACTCGACATGGGATTGAACGTTAGTCACTCGGGCCATTGGCTAACACTCACCCAACAAGGCCAATATGTCGGTCTTCACTTTTAAGTAACTAATAATGATCCATAATGAACCATTAAAGCTACTAGTAACTAGTCTTAATACAAATAAATTACAGTTATATATAAAGTATTCCGAATACAAATAATTCTATGGTTTTAAGTATTCTTATCAAATAATAATAATCATTTCGTTTCAAGTAATTATTTCTATTTAATAATAGTTGTCACCAATGATAATCGTTAGTAAACAATTATAGTTGGTTTGGTTTATTGGGTTTTATAATGTATCAACCTTTGTAGGTTATTTAACGCCAAATCCATCTTTATGTAAATAATCTGTTCTAATTAAAACAATTCAGTTTAGTATAAGTACACAGTTTAATTGTCAAAAACATTTCTATTTCAAACTATTCAAGCCGTTATATGTAACAATTCAGTTAAGTGTAAATACAGTTTTAATGTTGAAAAACAGTTCTATTTCAAATAATTCAGTTAAGCATAAGCACACAGTTTCAATGTAAGTACAGTTTAATTGTCAAAAACATTTCTATTTCAAGCTATTCAGTTTACTCAAACAATTCAGTTTAGCATAAGTATACTGTTAGTTCTATTTAACCCATAGATAGGGCCCTATCAGGTGCTACCACTCCGGACCAGAGTGGACTTGGGAGTAATGGCAATGAAGGGGTACTCCGCATTCCCCAAAGCTCCAGCATTGCTGGAACCTTACCATCAGAATGTTTAGTGTCATATCCAGGACACTCGTTGGGGGGGGGTCTTACCCCTCTGCTGAGAAGCAGTCGGTGTATTCTACAGCCCCAGCCAACAGGGCAAAACAATTATAGCTTCAAGTGACTATTATTAATACAAATAATGTATAATACAAAGTATTAGCATCTAGCACTAATAATTTTTAGGCAGATCTATTTGACTCATACATGGAATCCTGACAAGTACTATCACTCCGGTTCATTGAGGAGCTTGGAGTAATGACAATGAAGGAGTACTTAACACTCCCCAGTAGTGGAACTACACCATCAGATGTAGTTTAGTGTCATACCCAGTACACCCTTTTGGGGGGAGTCTTAACCCTCTGTAGAGAGATAAAGTCAGCATATTCTAAGCCCTGTGGACAGAGAAGAATAGGGAGAGGAGAGAGGTAGCAAGAGAGAGAGAAGGGGGATTTTTAACTCTAGCGGACCTCGTCGGTACTTTTACAATATGGATCTCCTTCTCCTCCTTCATTTCCACATTCTTCACCTCCTCACCCACAGAAACTTTCTGTGCCACATTTGAAGAGCACTACTAGCCAAACAGACCGACAGCTGTCGCTTAGCCGAGGAAAAACGAAAAATAAAGAAAGAATATAAAATAGAAAAAGAAAAAACGAAAGAAAGAAGGATTTAAAAAAAACAAACTAACACCTGCCATCCAACATCTACAGACAATACGGCAGGGACATTGAAAATAATACCTGAGCTACCTCCTCTTAAAAGGGGTTATGAGAGAGAGAGAGAGAGAGAGAGAGAGAGAGAGAGAGAGAGATCAGAATTGTCCAGGTGAAAATGATTGGGTCATGGATAGGTGTAGGGTGGTGATAAATTTGATGACAGACAAAGAAACAAAAGAATTCTTAATACTGCAAAGGGTGGAGTGATGTAGGCCACGTGTCTGGTTTGAGCGCTGTGTTCGACTGGCGGCAAACAACACGCGCCACACGTCAGCCAGTCTAGTAGCATGAGACACCTTTTTTCTTTTCTTTTCTTTCTAAACAATGACTTCGATTTTTTTTTTCTTTTTACTACTTAAGATTTTAAAGCCTTTTTGTGCTTTAATGCATTTATTTTTATAATGAATCAAATCTTTTTTTTTTTTTATGTTCATAAACTAATTGTTTGATGATTTGATATATAAGACGTACTGGAAAAAAGAAGTATTTTCTTACTATAACCGGGAATATAGATGAAGTGATTTTAACGGTATGTCGATCCATCTGAATTATTTTATGCCAAAAGGTTAGAGAATAGCATTACTTATACGTTCATATTTACATTTTTTTTATCAGTTTTTCTTAATAATTTTGAACACGGTTTCGTCGAATACGAATAATCTTTAAACAAGTCAATTTGAGCCATGGATAGGATCCTAACAGGTACACCTAGTCAGAGTGGAGCTGGGAGTTATGGCGCTGAAGAAATACCAGCCCAGAGGTCTAGAACTGGAGCCTGTCTACCAGATGCAGTTTAGTCTCATAATCAAAATATTCAGAGGAGGTCTTGCCCCTCTACAGAAGATACAGTCAGTGTATTCTAAGCCCCAAACGACTGGGCACCCAGGAATATTGAAGAAATTACGTTACTTTGCCGCTGTATGTATTTATCCTACCCCTCTGCTACGAGCAGGATGCGACAGAACGTCCTTTTTAAAGCGGGGTACAATTGGTCTGAATTCAGAGTTGTCTTTCTCCTTGACTGGTTGCCATGACAAGGTTAAAGAGCCCAGTCTTCTCCACTATTTATCCATCTATTTGGATAATAGTCGAATTCATACCTTTCCCACGGGTGTTAACGCTATGTGAAATGCACAAGGCCTTGTTCAGGGTTTGACCTTGGGTCGCCGATTTCATTTCTTACGACGATATCCGTTACGCCAATGCTGGCAATTGTAAAAGCTCAAATACAGACTCAATCGGCTGAAAAAAATCCTAAAATACAAGTGCACTTGTAACAACCCCTAATAAAACTGTTTCACTAAATCTCAAAAAAGAAAAAGGCCAACGTGTCATGAATTCGTAACGTAACTTTTCCCTGTTTCACTCAATGAATTTCCAAGATAAAATACAATTTCCTAGATTGATAGTTTTTCAAAGGTAGAACTTTTATAAAATCCATGATAGATGCAAGACCGAAACATACAGATGGATGATAATAGGTTTATTTCTTTTAATGGTTTCTTTTATTCCTAAGTTTTTTTTTCTCCCTAAGATTCACCCTTAGAAAAGTCACTTATCAGCAAAGCGTTATGATGATACAGTAAACGAATAAAAAGTATAATTGAAGAATGAGGAATTAGTCAAATCGATTGTATGGATGCATCTAAAGACCAATAAAATACTTATCAACCTTGAATTTAAAGAGTTCAACATAATAAGCAAATAAAATCATTCATAAGAGAGTTTGCTCCACATTCAGTTGTTCTTAGGAAGAAACAGTTTTTATAGAACTTGCTTCGAGAATGAAAAATATCAAGAAAGCGTGGACAAGATTTGTAAGTATTGGCAAACAAGTTTTGCCTGGAAACTCTTGTATTGGGACCGATTCGTCCTGTCTGCTATCTAAACGCCTAAACATCACAGCTGAATATCTCAACGATGCTTAAAATCCTTCATTTCTTTTCCTATATAGAAGCATCAGTATCATCATGGACATCTGGTAATTATGAAATCCTAATTAGAATTCTTTACTTCTTCCTAAAGAGAAGGATAAATATCTTCAATATCATCAAAGTGTGTGTTTTTGTGCGTATGGGGGTGATATCAAAATGTTTCGCGAGTGAAACTAAATTTCTTCTTTTTTTTATCTTAAAATTTATAATCTAAATGAAGACGTCTGCACAGCTAAGCAACTTCTATGGTTATTCAAAAAGTTCTAAGCCTCACCCAGAGAGAAGAGCCAAAGCTGAACATTTTTGTTGTGGCAATAAACTGACACTTGTTATAAAATAAAAAAAATCTGAATCAGTATTTTTTTTTTTTTTTTTTTTAGTTTTATTGCTATAATAGAAATGATCAGCTATACTCTTTTTTCTGTGTGAGGCTTAAAACTTTTTGAACGACCAACGTATATAATAAAGAGTGGTGTTAATATGTCTATACTGCCGTTTAAATAATTTGATACCAATTTGAAATATAAATAAGAAGAAAAAAAAGAAAGAACTTGTGATGCCAGTCTCGATATTCCTTGAACGAAATACATATTTTTAATGCAAGATTATATAAATGCAGACAGCCACCATGGAACCCTAGACCCAGTTTTAAGAAAATTTTTCTTGTTAGCTAAACTGAGAGGAAATTGGTTGAATTTGAAGACACGGAAGGCATTAAAACAAATACAATTGTAGAGAGTCACAGGATGTCAAAAAAGTAGTTTTAAAGATTTGTCGATTTATGAAAACTTGCTGGGAAAAGATAATTGAATACTAAAGGGACAATTCTGAAGAAAATTAACGCTTACTCCTTGTTCATTTCCATCTTCCTGAATACATCTTCAGTCGTTTTTAAGACATCAGGTATATATATATATATATATCAGATAGAACGCTAAGGATGTTTTCTTTTTTTTTTCTTTTGAAAATACTTTTTCGAATAAAGCATTTAACATATGTCATTTGCCCTGAAAATAGCTACAATTAACTATTCTTGATACAAATAATGTTCAATTATATACCATCAAGTATTCCTACGGAATACGAATAATTTTAAAGAGATTTATTTGATCTATATATCGGACCCTAACTGGTTCTACCACTCAGGGTCAGTGTAGACCAGGGAGTAATAGTAATGAGTAATTATTCCTGTTTCATACAAGTAATTTATACAGAACAATATGGTTTCAAGTATTTCTATTTAATACTAATAATATGCAAGTAGATAAATTTAGTTGATAACTGTTTTAAACCAATAAATACTTCATAGTTGCAATATGAATGTTTTAAGAGCTAATGTATTAATGTCGTCGAAAATCATTCTCAACATTTTAGATAGATCTATTTGACTCTTAGATGAGAGACCCTAACAGGTACTATCAGGGCGGAACTTGGAGCAATGGCAATGCAAGTGTGACTCCACACTCTTCAGATCTCCAGAATCAGAGCCTCACCATCAGGTGCAGTTTAGTATCATACCCAGGATACTTCTTTAAGGAGCAGCCCTGTCGGCTGGGGCTATAGAATCCACCGATTATATTTCTGCAGAGAGGTAAAATCCCCACCAACGAGTATCCTGGAAATGACACTAAACCATCAGTTGGGGAGGTTCCAGTCCGGGAGCTTTGGGGAAGGTGGAGTACCCTTTCACTGCTATTACTCCTAAATCTATTCTGACCCAATGTGGAAGCGACTGATTGGGTCCCATCTATAGGTCAAAATTTAACTGTGTGCAAACAAATAACTGGTGTTTAATTGAATTGTTAGTAATACTCGAAACCGTTTCACTGTTTGCAAAAATTGAATTGCTGGTGTTACATAGAAATACTAGAAACCATTTAACTGTGAGCAAACAAACGATTAATATTGTATAGAATTATTCGTTTTAGATAGAAATACTTGAAATCCTTTATCTGTATGGGAAAAAATGGGTTTTGGCTCGTTGAAAATGTTATCAATAAACTATATGTTTACGAATCATATTTACTATATATTTATAAACAGAATTTGGCATTGAATAACCTACAATGGTTGATATGTTATAAAACCCAACCAACCAACCATCCTTTTGGAACCATTTAAATGCGTGCAAACAAATTATCTCTGACATATTCAAAAATAAGATTACCAACAAATTATTGATTTACAATTATATGTATAACAAATTAACTGTATGCAAACAAATGAACTCTGACTCATTTAAAAATAAGATTACCAACAAATTATTGATTTACAAATTATATGTATAACAAATTAACTGTATGCAAACAAATGAACTCTGACTTATTTAAAAATGTTTTCTACAAAGTATGCATTTACAAATCCGGATTTGGCATTAAATAACCTACAATGATTGATATGCTATAAAACCGAATCAAACCAGCCTTTGAGTGGGAGTCTTATTCTTCTGCAAAGGATACAATCAGCGCATTCTAAGCCCCCACACACACACACACCGCCACCGACAGGTGAGATATATACATAAGATCTATATATTATAAACATATACGTATACTGGTTCAAAAACTGAAACTGTCTTCTTCTTCTTCTTCTTCTTCTTCTTCTTCTTCTTCTTCTTCTTCTTCTTCTTCTTCTTCTTCTTCTTTCTCCCTCGCCGTTTTATTTGCGGTTCCATTGCTGCCACCTGCTCCTCGGGTTAATGATGCTTTACCCTTCTATTCATTGGGACAATAGAATGAATCTAGGACACTTACATTCTTATCACTCCAGCTGCCCTCCTGATAAACAACCCCTGTCAAAACTTCAAATACCGATTTACAAAGATACAAGCGCTTAAATTAGAGCAGTGGACAGGTGACTGTGAAGTATGAGGTGGATTTTAAAAGTCTATTCCTCTTTATTCTAGTTGTCCAGTCAACAGGGCTCAGAATACGTTGACTGCATCCCCAACAAAAGGATAAGAACTACCCCCACGAAAAAAAGAAATGCTTTGGGTATTAGACTAAACTGCATCTAGTGGTGAGGCACTTGTTCTGGAGAGTGTAGAGTACCCCTTCATTCTCTTTACTCCAGATCTTCTATGACCCTGAGTGGTAGTACTTGATTGGAGCCCATCCAAGTGTCAAATAGATCCGTGCAAAAATTATTCGATCAGACCTTGTGCAAAAATTATTCGATCGGACCGTGTGCAAAAATTTTTTTAAATGAAACAACTATACAAAAAAATGTAAATATGAACGTACAATGAACACGATTTACTTGCCTTAAATAACCCTAAACGGATTGACATGCCTTTGAAATAAATCAGTCATTTAACATCTGTGATGATCTCTATTTCAAACATTGATCATTAAAAAAATATATAAATGCCAAAGAGACTGTTCACAAAGAAAATAAACATTTCATTCATGAAAACTTGTGTAAGACAATCTAGATACTTTCAAAGGTAAACTTAGTTTGGTATAAGGTCAGAAATATTGTGTGCCAAGGGAAAAACACTTTTTAACAAAAACTACTGACGAAGCTCGTTAACCATTACACCACACGAAGTGCCTGTTCATAAAATGATGAAGCTAAACCAGTAGGTATTATTTTCTAAGTTGTGATTAACTTGGCATCAAGATTCATCATGAATATGCTGCAAGGGGGGGTGAGGTGGCATTCATTAGGTCTGGGGTGGAGCGAACAAAAATTCTTATTTGGTTTTTAGTTTCGTAGCATGTTGATATTTGAGTTTAGCGTATTTGACTCCATTTGCTTTCTTCTTACCCCATCTAACTCGTCGATGTCTGTTGAAGGCTGCAAAAGAATTACTGAAGAAAGGAAGAAAAGAGACGTTGGTACCTTTCATCTCAAACTTTATTTTTGCGTTTAATACAGCTATTCTGTCGTGGGAAAATGCTTTCCTGGACTATTAGAAAACAGTTGCAACTCCCAAATCAGGCGTCGAAATATATTAGTCATTTTCGGTTGATGATAAGTTCAAAGTCTGTGGTTATGTTCAGTGGGTGATTTTTTGTTATATTTGTTTCGGCGGAGTCGGCTTGCTAACAGAAGACATGGCTAAGTGCCAGGCCACAAGACCCAATCAGCACACGTGTTCGCTGCCAGCGGCCAGGTGGAAAAGCAGTCTGAGGAGTACCGCTTAAATGAGGTAGAATTTCTCTTTAACGCAGGGAAGATCCTTTCTTTAGGCATGCGCCGTTCCTAATTCCTGTCAAGGACTACTTTAATCAATTTGAATATTTAAAATCTCTGATAATCCCTATATCAAACAATGATTATGAAAAAATTTAATTAAAGATATGCATAATCCACTGAAACTAAAACCTAGTCAACTTTTAATGATTTGAAAAAAAAAGAAAAGCTAATCTCAAATAGACGGTTAATCTTTTGATAATGACATTACAAAAACAAGCAAACAACAATAAAAGAATATTAAAAAAACGTGTTGGAGTCGCTGTTATATAGGGACAAATTTCTACTTTTTTCCTGAATTCTACTATGAAATCGCCAAAGATTTTTAGTTTACTGGTGAGAAGTATGTAACCAATAGCCTCCGCCATGTAATACAAGTTTTAAGCAGAGTATAGCTGGTTTGAATTTACTTTTCCTTCTCCTAGAGCGGTTGCCTAATCAAAGCTAAAGAACCCAGCCTGCTCTACTATTTACCCATAGCTAGGAGAAGAGATGAATCCCTGACTTTCCCAAGGGCTTTAGGGCAAAGTGAAACGCAAACAGCCATGTCTAGGATTTGAACACGGGTCACCGATTCCATTTCTTACGGCGATAACCGTTGCACTAAGCACGTCTCCAATTGATGAGAAGTAAGAGCGATTAAAAGCACCCTGACTTTATACCAGAAAATTTTCTTACTAAGTTTTTATTCTACTTAGTTCATTTTTTCATCTTTCCTATAAGTAATTACAAAGTCTTTCACCGAAGGAAAGGACAAAGGATTTCTGGAAGGAGAAAGCCCAATCTGGTCCACACTTGGTGACGTGCCTGTTGAGACATTTTGCTGCGTACTATAAATCTAAATACGTTGAGCTCTTCACAGCAAATTTAAAATATAACTTCTGACAGGAGTGATAAGAGAGAAAATGTGTGAAGGAAAATATTCTGATATTTATTAGAAAAATCTCATACATAGAAGAATATAACTTGATATAAATACATGATAAAAAGTTGTTTTGCATTCTTTGTTTAACGGCATTTCACCCTTCGTGGGTTATTTAATGTCAATGCTATCCTTGTAGAAGGACAGTAATGGTACTATTTAACCTATTACTAGAGGGATAAGGGAGTTCATGCTTTTTCAAGTGTATTAGTCTGAAAGTGAACGTAATAGAGAAACTAGAGTTCGAAAGTTTAATTTTTTGATTTAATTTAGTCAAAGATATGATTTTTTATTTCTAGTAGAACATTATACGATCAAAACGGATATTATTAGGTATGGTTTATTACCAAACTCTACATCATTGAAATTGTGTAACCAGAAATAAAATTGCCTGAATATATATAAGGGGTATACTTATTTTGAGATTGATACATATTCATATTTTTAGTTACAGATTGATTGATTGGCTGATATTGACGGCACATCAACCAATTTAGGGTTATTATTGGCCTAATGAATAGAGTGTTCGCCAATGGTCCGGGAGACCGGGGTTCAGTCACAGGTTGAGTCATACCAAAGACTCAAAAAATGCTATTTGATGCTGCCTTGCTTAGCACTCAGTATTATAAGGTAAGGATCAAGGGCAAAGTAGTGCAATCCAGGGAAAGGCGCTCCCTACGCCTCGGTGTAGTAGCTATTAGAAAGGGAGCCTTCGGGTCACCCACGACAAAGGTTGCCAACTTTACTTACTTACTTTGAGGGGTTTGGGAATTCTGTTAATAGTACATTCATATCAAAGTTTTTGTCTAGTTTCTTCTTAAGATTTTGTACAGTTTTTTAATATCAAGTATTCCAAACTAATGAAAATAATTTGCACGTATTTATATGTTTTTTTAGTAATTATTCTTTTAATGATAGTCTTTTGTTTGCACAGTTATATGGTTTTAAGTAACTAATTATAATTCTTAGTAGACAAATATAGCTTCAAGCAACAATTCTTAATACTAATAATTTACAGTTAAATACTATCAAGTACGAATCATTTTTAAACCTATTCGATACATAGAGGAGACCTTAACATGTGCTACTACTCAGAGTGGGCCTGGGAGTAATAGTAATGAAGGTGTACTCTGCACACCCATGATCTCTAAAACTTGATGTAGTTTAGTGTCATACCCAAGACCCACCTTTTGTTGGTTTGAGTTTTACCCCACTGTAGCGGATTCAGTCTCGGTTATGGTTAAAGAGTCTCATTGCTGTGTGATTTGGTAATAACAAATACTTTATAATATCCGTTTTCATAGTAGTAATTTAAGAAGATCTTTGCTTCGATGTAGCACAAGGCCGAATGAATGGGACACCCAATGAGACTCGAACTCATTCAGTGTAGTTTAAGTATAGTTTTTGTTTACACCCTGTTAAATGTCAAAACAGTTCTATTTCAAGCAATTCAGTTTAGCATAAGTACGCAGTTTAGTTCTATTTGACCCATATATAAGCCCCTATCAGGTACCACCACTCTAGGACAGAGTGGACCTGGGAGCGATGGCAATGAACGGGTACTCAGCATTCTCCAAAGCAGAAATGCAGTCGGTGTGTTCTACTGTTCCAGCCGACTGGGCAACGCGATTGTAAGTTTTAAAATTGTAAGTGTAGAAAACTTTTTCAAAAAATTTTGAATTGTATTAAAGCATGAAACGCATCCTAAATTTTTCATGAGTCAAGTTAAGTACGATATGAAAAGAATAAAAAATAAAAAAGACTAGAGAGGCCGGAAGGAGAGGGAAATAGATAGATAGATAGATAGATAGATAGAGAGGGTGGGAGAGAGAGAGAGGGAGATAGATAGATAGATAGATAGATAGAGAGAGAGAGAGAGAGAGAGAGAGATTGCAAAATTCCCCCGAAAATATGCACAGCAATTTATCTCTGACTGAAGTTTTAAAATAGAAAAACAAAGTACAATTACTAATAGATTTTTTTTTCGAATCATGTAATTTTCTAATGGCCGTAAAATGACGATATGAGTAATTGTGATCAAAAGCATTAAAATTAAGATGAAAGAAAAATATAGCTGAAAGACCTAATAAAAAAAACTAATAAAATATCAAAAATAGAATATATAAAAACAAAACAATATACAGCGGCGGTTTCCGATCAAGAAAAAATAAAGAACAAAACTATATGCTTAGATTTGACCGGTTGTCATTCGCGAGGCTCCTGGTAAGAGTTGTTATCCGGGTCTTTTCAAGGGATAAGGTATGTATTTGCCCAACCCTACAATCACGATCATCATTCTATCAGCAAGGCTTAGCATATCCTGCAGAGGGGTAATATCCCCCTCTCAAAAAAAGATGTCCTGGGTATAACACTAAACCGCATCTTATGGTAAGGATCCAGTTCTGGAGCTCCGGGGTGCGTGGAGTACATCTACATTATTTGGAGACGTTCATAGTGTAATGGTTACCGTCTTAGGAAATGGACACGGTGACCCGAGTTCAAAGCCTAGACGAGACTGTTTGCATTTCACATATCACTAATACCCTTGGGAAAGGTATGAATCTAAGTGTTCTCCCTCCAACTATGGGCAAATAGTCGGGGAGAATGGGCTCTTCAAACTTGGTCTGGCAACCGGTCTAGGAAAAAAAAACTCTGAATTCAAACCTGTTAAACTCCACTAAAAAATTACCTTGTGTTGCATTCTGCTCATGAAGAGGTGTTGATGAATATATATATTACATTATTTCCTGGTCCACTCTGACCCGGAGTGGTAGTACCTGTTAGGATCCCATCTTTGCGTCCAATAGATCTGTTAAAAAATTATACGTATTCAATAGAACTTTTTGTAACAACAAAAAACCCTTACGAAACAGCTTCACAACAATGTAAATGTGAACGTACAATGAAGGTGATTCCCTAACTTCTGGATACAAAATAACCCCAGACGAGTTGGCATGTCGTTAAAATAAGTCACTCAATCAATCATGTACGAGCAGAAGGCGATACAATGTTAATTCTTAAAGCAGAGTACAACTTGTTTAAATAGTTTTTCTTTTCCTTGGATGGACCATCGCAAGGCTAAAAAGACTCGTCTATCCAACTATATAGGGGAAAATAATTGAATTCATACCTTCCCCGTGAGTATTCGCGCTGTGTGAAACTCAAACAGCCTCGTCTAAGATTTGAACGCAGGCTGCTGAGTCCATTGCCTACGACGATAACCGTTAGGCCACGAGATCCAGAAGGTTAGTCTATATATGTGTGCCGCCGAGTAGTTGCGATAAACAATAACTAAAATTATGATAAAAGAAATACGAAAGAAATAAAAAGTCTAAAATTGATAATGTTTAACAATGATACGTGTCGTAAAAAATTAAGATGGTATTAAGACTACCAATTGTATCTTTCAGAAATCAAAATTCTCCCTGATTTTATTGACTCGAGTTGGATTTTCTGTTAAGAAAACAAGAAAAATAATCACAAAGACGGTTTGGTTTCTTTGTTTAATGGCATATCAACCTTCGTGGGTTATTTAATGCCAAAGCCACCCTTCTAGAAGAATAGTAGTGATACTAGTTAACCTATAGCTTGGAGGGTAAGGGGTTTCATACGTTTCCTGAGGGTAGTTGCCCGAAAGTGAACGTGTAGGGAATAAATAAATAAATAAATAAATACAAATTTAAGTTGAATTAAAAAAGAAAATTATTAAAATATGCAGAAACTTCCAGAGGCCTCCTGCAGGAAAAAGGGGCGACGCATGCGTAAAGAAAAAGGGACCTCCCGACAAAAGGAGGAAACTCATTCACTTTCAGCAGTGACCGGTGAGGTGACAACATCTAAATCTCCCGGCTGCTAGTGAAGCCAACGTGGCCGCTCTAAGGCGCCACGTTGGGCTAACCTTTCACTAGTAGCAGCCGTCTCGGTTAACAGTATGCCAAAATATAAAAAGCTACGAAATGGACCTATCGAACTACGAACTAAAACACTGGACTTGGACAAACACCCAAAAGTGACTAACACGTTATTAAAGCTTTAAAATACCAAATGAGGACACGCATATACCAAGAAACGATTAACGTATTTTTAAACACCTTGACTAGGGGATTCAACCATTTCAATTGCATTCAGGGAAAAATCCCTCATCCATTGAATAGTTGTTGAACCCAGGTAATAAAGGAAAAAAAATGTCTTCGTCTCCTATCTGTTACTATTTTCTTTCGTATTATTCTTTTTGGGCCTTCTTGTTCAAGGAGTTATATCAACAAGACAACGTAGATTAAGATTAGAATAACCTCAGAATGGAGTCAGATAGCAAACTGCAACACAGCGTGCCCCAAACCCCATAAACATTATAGCGCGACTGGAGTTCGAACTCACTTACTAAGATTCCGCAGTCTATCGCCTTGACCATTACACCACAAGGACACCCCCTTAAAATCACATGGAGCTTTTAGGACTGGTGAGTTGGGAGGATCCTGCACTTGCACCAACCTGTGTTTTGCCAAATGCGTTTTGTTCAAAAAGTATCGAAATAGGAATTATAACTTTTTTTTTTTTTTCAAATTTGTACTGTTTCTCTAAGTCGAAGTCTATACGGTTGCTTAGACGTCATATTGTTATTATATAAGTTGTTTAACTTCCCCACGTCTTCACTTAAATTTTGATTTTTAAAATTAGAAACTTCAAAGCTTCTTAGTGGTTAACGTGCTGGACAGTGACATTGTAGTAAGCGAGTTCGAATTCCAGTCACAATATTGCGTTCATTTTCGGACTAATACTCTTGGGAGGGGTATGAATACCTTTATCTTCAGGTAAATGGTTAGATCGTACCATTTCTGTTCTTCTACAATGATGGGTTTGATATTGAATAAACCACGAAGGTTGATATGCCATAAAAACAAAAGAAAGCAAACCAAAGACCTGGAAAAGAAATTGAAGATCTGAGGAAAAATCGAGACCATAAAAACTACAGCATTGTTAAGATCGGCTATGATATTGAGAAGAGTCCTGGAGACTTGAGGGGACCTGCTGTCACTCAGACTTTATTAAATACAAAACCAGTTTAAACTGAATTGAAAAACTCACAAGGAGTACCAAAATATAAAAAGAGATTTATAGTTTTGAAATGAAACGTTTGAATTTTAATAAAAGACAAGATTTCGGCGGATCTATTAATAATAGGACCCCCCCATAAACAAAACAGATTTTGCTGGATAATGTCTTTTTTTTTCGCATATTACAGTCAGCACTGAATGGGTTTAGTTAGATCTTTGCATAACTGATCCTGAATATTTGTTTTCGTTCCGACAAAATCTAAACTACTGTTCATCGTACCTATTTTACCCCAACCAGTTTGTTCTTTTAATTTATGCCAAACTCTTCTTATACCCGACCCCCCAACAGCGATATCATTTCCAACAGACAAGACAAACTTCAGTAACAACGCTATCCTCAACGACGCTATCTAACTGTGAATTCTGGAATAGTTACCGAACCATTATTGTGGAATGGAGACAGGAATGGTAGTGGCGCCTGTCCTTCTCAAGGCCTTTCTGTCTGGCAGGGCTCCAGTTCTTATTAAAGAAACGAGAGACAATTTGGAAAAAAACGACCATAAAGCAAAAATAAGTAATGAGAGATACGGTGGGAGGGGGTTGAGAAGAAGAGAACGTGTACGTATGCGTGTCAAGGGTTGGAAAGGTTCTGAAACCAAGCAGCCACCAGATTAACAATTTGGCGTCTAAGGTAATTTTTTGTTTTCTTTTTTCCAGGCGAATATTCATACTTTTCCCCTAAATATATATTTTTAAAATCAATGTTATTTAAAAGAGCATTTTCCTTTATCTGATGTTGTTTTTCTTCTGAGTTGCTTTACTAAGAGAGTCACCATGTTCAAGAGGAGAAAATTCTGGAAAAAAGTTCGTGTTGCATCAATTTTCCATGTGATAAGGTCTTTTTATTCGTAGACATGCAGGCAGGCCAAATTCGAAAACCATTCTTTGATTTCTACTCGAAAATCGATTGCTAGCATTCATGAGCACTTCACATTTTAGTTATTTACTAAGTTGGAGGCGCGCTTAATGTAACGGTTATCATCGTGGGAAATTCAATCGGTGATCCAAATCCAAATAATAGACGAAGCTGTTTGCATTTCATTTTGTGCTAATGCCCGTGGAAAAGGCATGAAACAATTAATTATCTCCCCTTAGTATGAGTAAATAAATAGTTAGATTAAATGAGTTCTTTAGCTTTGGTCAGACAACCAGCCTAGGAGAAGAGAAACTCTGAATTCAAACCAGTTGTACTTCACTTTAAAAAATGACATTGTGTCGCATACTGTCTGTAGCTGAAGAGTTGGGTAAAGACATACTAAGTTTAAATTAGTTTTGCTACAAGGTCAGAAGTATGGAGCACCCAGTGATAATAAGCTAATAAACGTTAGATGTATTTAAATATTCGCGCGTTAGTCTCCAAATTCAAAATAACGTAAAAAAATATATTTTTCGCGATGGTCTGTTGACACACGTATCGTCCAGTGGGCTGGCAAGGTACCAAAAGAGGCTAAGTTCTTCTTTTGGTGCCGAAAGTTAAACTTTCGGCGGAAATGTGTTTATCAGATATTTTTATTCTATTTTATTTTCGTATTTTATCATTTGTTTTGTTTTTATTTAAGATTTATTAATCTATCAATCTCTACAATATTACAAATTTTTGCTTTGAATTTTTTCTAGACAAAGTTAGATGGCTTTATTTCCTCTGACGTCATGTGGGAAAGGCCCTAAAAAGCCAATGAAAGTTAATGAGGGTAAATATTTCAAATGTTCATCTACAGTCAACCTAAAAAGAAATTAAAACTACAAATTATAAATTTGCTGTCTTGTTTTCTCAATTCCGGCCTTACCACTAACCACTAACATTTAGACTATTAAATCGGCATTTATTTCCAGTGGGAGGTTTTGTAATTAATAATGTATATCTTTTTTTTTTCTTTTTTTTTTTTAGCAGAAATACCAGAGATGTCAATTTGCTGTTGTTATTAAGACAAGGTGGCGGGTACGGGCTTAGTCCCAAAATCTAAAGACCCCACCCTTAACGATTAAAAGCACCCGATTTGATAAGAGCAAGGTGCTAATTACTAAGTAAAATGTCAAATGGAATTTCATGGAGAAACATTGGCGTAGAAGGAAAGAGAGAGAGAGAGAGAGAGAGAGAGAGAGAGAGAGAGAGAGAGAGGAATTTTTTTAAAAAAGGATATAAAAGAAGCCATTTTCCGGAAATTATTTTGGCGTCAAAATATTGGAAATAGATAATCTCTGACGCATTTTCCAATTGTTTTACCGCATTTTCAATCAACTTACGCGTATTTCCGCAAAATGAGTTAAAATCCTAGGCATGGCCGTTTGTATTTTATTCGCACTAATGGCCTTCGGAAAGGCTTGAATTCATTTCCTCCTCCACCCCAGCCTAGGGTGAATAATAGGATAGACTGGGTTCTTTATCTTCGTTAAGGCAACCATTGCTCAAATCCTCGATGAAACTGTTTGTGTTTCATTTCAGGCTAATGTTCTTAGGAAAGGCATTAATCCATATCTTCTACCCCCATCTATAGGCAAATAGTAGGATAGGTTGGGTTCTTTATCCTTGATTAGGCAATCATTCTGAGAGAAAAAAAACTCTAAATCCAAACCAGCTGTACTTTACTTACAAATTGGCCTTGTGACTATCTTTCTATATGGTCACCGCTATTGGCTATGCATTTTCTCCAGTGATAAATAAGAGTCTACAGGTTGCACAGATAAAAATCGACACCAGTAGAGGAGACTTACTTTTTCACAGCTGTAATGATAGCGTCACATTCAGGAAAATGTTGTCTATGTTGTCCATCTTTCATTGGCTCGATTCACATGGGTGAACTGATCCAAATGCTCTTCAGCTCGTAGATTGACAGCTTATTTGGACATAGCTTGTTCTTGACATTGCTTTTGCCACTGCTGAAATGCATTACCCACTGCCTAACTGAGCTCATATTCACTGTTTAATCTTTGGAAACGTTTAGCAGGTATTGATGAATTCAAACCTAACTTTACTCCGCTTTAAAATTGATCTTGCATCCCATCCATCTCGTGGTTAAGAGGCTGGGTAAATACATAACTTCTGCCTTGAAATGCCCATCTTACCAAAACAGCAGATCTTATTGACTGGACCACGAGAGCCGCAAGGATGGCAACCGAAGAAATCTAACCATATAGTTTTTTCTTCATTTTTTTCTGATCAGAGACCCCCCCCACTATACATGACGATAATGTTTTGTTATTACATATTGTCGATTTTGTATTATATGAGCTTGTTTTTTATTTGGTGAATTTCTGTCAGCCATTTTTTTACAAGCGTTTCTTTCATCTTAATTTTATTGTTTTTCATCGCAATTGCTCATTTTATCATTTTATGGCCATTAGTAAACTATATGATTCGAACAAGCTGTACTCTGCTTAAAATTGACCTTGTGCCCCATCCCGATCATAGCGGAGGGGTTAGGTAAATACGTACTTCAGAATCTTTGAAAATCGAAAAATATCATGATAATCAATCTAGATGTTGTCAACTGGTGTTAGAACGAAGAAAAAAATCCTATTCTGATGGTTTGGTTTGGTTTGTTTGGTTTTATGGCATATCAACCTTTGTTTAATTGTCAAAAACATTTCCATTTCACACTATTCAAGCAGTTATATGTAATAATTCAGTTAAGTGTAAATACAGTTTTAATGTCGAAAAACAGTTCTATTTGAAATAATTCAGTTAAGCATAAGCACGCAGTTTAAGTGTAAGTACGGTTTAATTGTCAAAAACGTTTCTATTTCAAGCTATTCAGTTTACTCAATTCATTTTAGCATAAGTATGCTGTTAGTTCTATTTAACCCATAGATAGGGCCCTATCAGGTGCTACCACTCCGGGCCAGAGTGGACCTGGGAGCGATGGCAATGAAGAGGTACTCCGCATTCCCCAAAGCTCCAGCACTGCTGGAACCTCACCATCAGATTGTTTAGTGTCATATCCAGGACACTCGTTGGGGGGGGGGGTTCTTACCCCTCTGCAGAGGTGCAGTCAGTGTATTCTACAGTCCCAGCTGACTGGGCAACCTATTCTGAATAAGATTAGTAAAATTTCTACTCTGTTTTTCTTTTCTTTTTTTTTTCGATATAAGTATTGTTTATTAGTGGCTATTAATTAACAATACCTATATCCGTTTACACACACACACACACACACACACACAACAATGGTGACTACGGGGATAGGACTTTTGGGTCTAAACTTAATAGTGAAGTTTTATTTAATATAATTGTTTCGATGTCTTTCTTTTTCCCTAATTAAATATGTACCACGTTTTTTCAGTCACATGATCTGTAATGGAAAATTAGCAAGGGCCTGTTTGAACAACAATGAGTTTCTAACGGCTGCCGAAAGCAGACGTGTTGTAATTATGTTTAAAAAATTTAAATTACTGAGACTTTCTCTTAATATACTCAATTTTTTCTAGCAGGGATGTACGTGACACATATTCCTATTTCAATTAGCAAATTGTTCGTTTATTTTTTCGTGAAAAAAATCCGTTTTGTTGTTCTAACTTCTACTCGAGCGTCTTCATTTTCTTTATTCAGAAATGTTTGTGGTATATCTCGATGGGACGGCTATACGTTATCAAGACTACAATTTCAATATAACGGTCTAATTTTCATGTAAAAGCAACATATTGTTTTTACTTTTGTGTCTTGTGTACCTGCATATAAGTACGCTTAAATACACACTCACACATACACACATCTATATATATATATATATAGAGTTAAATAAATAAATCGTCGAAAAAAGCTTTTTCGTAAATCAAAAAAGTGCTCAATACCGGTCAGGAGAACAGGATAAAACATGAAATGATTGAAGGTTTACTCACACCTCTTGCCGTCCATAACTGTCAGTTTTATTTATTTAAAAAAATACAATCATCAGATAAGACTTACGAAAAGAAAGGACAAAAAAAGGGTTGTATTGAAAAAATACGACACTGGCACAGAGCGGGGTATATATATATATATATATATATATATATATATATGTGTGTGTGTGTGTGTGTGTGTGTGTTCATCTATTGATAAGTAAGTTGGTATTTGTTTCTGTATGTAATTATGGGTACAGTAATAGATTAAAAAAATTAAAAAAGAGAACAGTCCATCCTTTCTTTAAGATTTTATTTTTAAACCCGAATTTTCGCCAAAAGCAAGCTCCATTGATAACTTTTTGGCCCCATGAACCTAACATTCCCAGCATGCTCCATTTTTCATTCAGAGCTATGAGTCTTATTTGTTGAAGCCGTGAACAGATTCTATTTCTGTATGTGCAAACACTCTGAGTTTGCCACCTACCCACCGGCGGCTTTTCTTCAAGAGGAAACGCCATCATTTTGTTATGCAATGGCCGCTTTTCATGCAAATTCGTTCACAAATTTGTTCATTCATTAAACTTATTTCTTACCGAAATTACCAACCAACGTTTCAAAATATAGTCCCGAACAGCTTTTAAAAATGGTCGCCTCCTGCCTATGAAAGATTCATTCAGTTAAAAGCAGCGGGAAAGATTCTAATTTTATTTTTTTAAGATAGTCTGGAAAGAAAAATGTCGTTTATTTTGTAAAGACAGGGGGATTTCATACAAAAGGCTGTTCATATGCAGATAATAATTCTGGCCGAGTTTTAACCTTAACTTGCATAATACGCCATTATTATTATCATAGTAGTTGTCATCCTAACAAATAATATTTAATTACAACATTCTTTACATTCTTGGCACAAGATAATGAACGTGGAGTTCTTAATAAAGATCAAACTCTCCACAACATTATCTAATATTCCAAACGACTAATCCACATCTATAATATATACAAAGTTAGAATCTGCACACTTACATGACGTTCACCTTGTTTTGTTTGTTTGTTTGTTTGTTTTTAGATCGGATGCAAAACATTTTTCTTTATTAACTGAATACTCTGACTTTATAAAATAAACCTTAAACAAACAAAATCAAATTATTCAGATCAATGGTGTGATCTTTTTTTCCAAGCCTTGCAGAGGAAAACATGGAATAACCCAATGTTGAGGGGAAAATTATGGAATGATCTTGTAATTTGCATTCCTAAAGCAAGTATTAGTAAATACAAATGAGTCTACAGCTAAAAGACTGTTCTTATAGACCTCGACAAGTGGTTAGGCATACCTAATTGAAAGGAAACATGGTTCCAATAAAAGAACTGTCAATTTATAACGTGGTATGGTAGGCCCAAGTTATAAAGAGAACGAGAAGTTAATTTCTTGGGAAGGAGAGTGAGAGAAGAAAAAAGACCAAAAAGCAGACAGTGAGTCTACGGAAGCTACCGGCTGACCTCTGAGTTACATTATTTGTTTAGATCAGCCAGTCACGGTTGAATGACTACGTTAATTAAAAATGACAACAAAAGCCCCTAAGGTCCCAAATCTTCTGCACTGGTATGGAATTTGCAGAAACTGATGATCCTCCCGCTGACACCAAGCAGAAGTAAGGAGACGACTCGGGTTTGAAAGTGAGTCAGCAGTCGGATGAGTAGAGGTAAAGACGAGAGTTTAACACCAGCCAGGAAGATGTAAAGACAGACGAAAATTACGAGTTCCCATTTTGGGGTGGGCTCCGAAAAGGAGTCTCACCCCAGACGCGCATCAGTGAAGATGAAACCAGTGAACAAAACCGTTAAACTACAACAGAAAACCGGGAAGAAAATTCAAGGTCTGTGTCTACCCTCTCTTTCTCTACTGACGACATTTGTTTCTCTTTGTCCAGTTGACGCGGTCGAGTCAGTTTTTATATGCTCTTTCTTTCGGCGACCACTTAAAAATTTATTGTTGGGAATAAACTTTTGTGTTAGTGAATTAAGACAGAGTTTCGTGTGTTCGTCAACTTTTCCGACGGCAAGGTTACAAACAAGGTCCGACAACTACTTAAGACGTGGCAATACAGCAGCCGTTAACACGTTCGAGCACATGACGGTACAACCGTACATTTGATGTGTAATGTTACAACGTCTGTTTGGTACCGTTATGGTACAAACTGAAATAATGAAAAGGAAAGTAAAACTACTTTCTGGAGTACTATGTACATATGTATTTATTCAGCCACTCTGTCACGAGCAGGATGTGACTCAAGGTCAATTTTTTTAGAAGTACAGCTGGTTTGAGTAAAGAGTTTTTCCTTCTCCTACGCCAGTTACTGTACTAAGTTTAAATAACTCAGTATGTCCTACTATTAATTCATAGCCAGGGTGGGGTGATAACAGATAAATGCATGCCATTCCCCAGGGTAACAACGTGAAGGGAAATGCAATCAGCATTGTCCAGGGCTTTAAATTAACTCGGCAAGTCCATTTCCTGCGACGATAACCGTGCATTTATGACGGTATGTCTATATATGCATTACGTAAAGTGATGTCATTTGAGAGACGACTTATTTACGTCGAGTAAAATGTCTCTTATGACTTGTCAAACATAAAGGATTTTATTTAATCTAATTTGCATAGTCAGTTTTAAAAATCAAAACTAGAATAACTGTTTTTTTTTTTTTTTAATAAATTTCCCCTTGAATCCTTTGTGATCTTTCTTAATAACCGATTGCTTTGCTTTTAAAACTAAATTGTTTAGTTATTCAAATAAAGTAATTTTTGCCTTGAAACTGGTAACGACTTTGGATATAAATTCAAAACTTTAACTGATAATGGCGTGTATGGAAGTTTTTGATCGTTAAAAAGACTTTAAATACAAATTTTAAAAAATCTAAAAATCAATTTTTGAAATGTCTGCTTTTTCTGTAGTGTTTATTATATCTTTTCAATAATTGAATTTGGATTTGTTTTTTGGATCCAAAAATGATGGAAATTTCTGCTAGCACACACACACACACACACACACATATATATATATATATTGTTTTCTATTGCGTATTGAGGAATTTAAGGAATAGGAAATACCGCTTCATTTGCATTATTCCCAGGCTCACTCTGATGGAGAGTGGTAGTACCTGGTAGGTTCCTATCAACGGCTCAAATAAATCTACTTGTAAATTATTTGTAGTCAATAGGAATACTTGATGTCATATAACTGAGTGCAAAACCCCCTTTTAAAATTACACAAAAAACGTAAATATACATGTACAATGTGGGCAATTCCCTAACCTGTAAGGATAAAATAAACCGAGACGAGCTGAGATGCCGTTAAAATCAATCAAACCCACAAAAATAGTATTTTACATATGATGAATGTTTCTGAGTTAACTATTTATCAATCTTGTAATATCTAAGTCTTGCAAGAGAGCTTCTAAAATGTTGTGGAATATGAAAGTAAATGTAATACTAAACGTATTTGGAGCACTCAGAATAATACCTGGAAATCGAGAAAAATGAATAGAAGGTTAGAAATTCGAGGAAGAAATGAAACTGTTTAGACCACAGCACTTTTCAGATCGGCAAGATTGTTTGTTTGTTGGAGTTTTGTGGCATATCAATCTTTGTAGGTTATTTAATGCCAAATCCATTTTATACAAATAAACAGTTCAATTTCAAACAATTCCGTTTAGCATAAGTACACAGTTTGTCAAAAATATTTCTATTTCAAGCTATTCAGTTTAGTCAAACAGTTCTAATTCAAATAATTCAGTTTAGTATATGTACAGTTTTTGCTTACACACAGTTAAATGTCAAAACAGTTCCATTTCAAACAATTCAGTTTAGTATACAAATACAGTTCCATCGCAAGCAATTCAGTTTAGCATAAGTACATTGTTTAAATGTCAAAATAGTCCTATTTCAAGCAATTCAGTTTAGCATAAGTACGCAGTTTAGTTCTATTTAACCGATAGATAGGACACTATTAGGTGCTTCCACTCCTGACCAGAGTCTGGGAGCGGTGGCAATGAAGAGGTACTCCACATTCCCCAAAGCTTCATCATTACTGGAACCTCACCACCAGATTGTTTAATGTCATATTCAAGACTCTCTTTGACGGAGTCTTAACCCTCTGCCGAGGTGCAGTCGGTTTATTCTTCAGCCAACTGGGCAAAGATCGACAAGAATACTTTTAAAAAGTCTTAAAGAACAGAAGAGATTTGCTGTCACTTGAACGCCAAAGAAAACCACAATGTTACTACAAATGACATAAACTGTTCGTAGATAAGTAAATAGCTAGTGCTAGTGTTGTCTCTCTCATCAGTAAATGAGTGACCTGTTAACCTTGTTATTTTCTTTACCGCATTCTTGAGACAGGAGAAGGAGGAGATGTTAATTGCTATTACATGTTCAATAGGAATTTCTTCACATTTCCTTTATGGTTACAAAATGGCTTGTTGGGTTTTATCTTGTAGATTTGGAACCACAGCGGGTTGGCTAAATTTAGTCGTTGATGAATAACTTTTCTATAATTCGGGCTTTAAACTCATACACTCTTTGTACCATCCTTTCTATTCACAATTCTCTTTCTTTTAAGCATCTTTGAACTCGTTCTTTTAAATAAAAAATGCATATATTCTTTAAGTTAATACTTTTTAAAGAAGCTGTTATTTGTTTGGATTGGTTGTGTTTTAAGGCACATCAAACTTTGTACGTTGTAAGCGAATAGTTAGTAGGTAACATTATTTTTAAACGAGACAGAGTTCATATTTTTGTACGCAGTTAAGTGGCTTCAAGTATTATTACCAACTCTAATATTTCTATTGAATGTTAATCATTTATTTGCAAACAGTTGAACGGTTCAAGTATTGCTAATTATTGTTGGCACACAGTTAAAAATTTTCAAGAATAGTAGATAATTAAATAATTCTATTTAACCTACAGATTGGACCCGAATAGGTACTACCACACCAGGTCAGAGTGGATCTGGGAGTAATGGCAATAAAGGGTACTCTGCATTCCCCAAATCTCCAGGACTGAAACCTCATCATCAGATTTAGTGTTATATCCAGGACACTCGTTGCGGGCTGGGGTCTTATCCCTCTGCAGAGGTGCTGTCAGCGTATTCTGCTGCCCCAGCCGACTGGGCTAAAGCTGTTAATATACACATTTTCTTACCGAGAACCATTAGAAATGTCATGTTCATAGTTTTAATTTTCGTTTTTGGAATCACTCACTGTACAGTGAGTTTAATCCTCACTGGGTTACCTCGTTCTTGATGCCTTATACCAAACTAAAAAAAAGATTTTCTCACCGAAGATGACGTATCAGGTCAACGGTTCAGATAAAGATGTGGTTGGTTATTTCGATTTTATGGCATATTAACCTTTGTAGGTTATTTAATATCAAATCCGTTTGTATACAAATGATCAGTTCGATTTCAAACAATTCAGTTTTGTATGAGTACAGATTTCAGTTGTCAAAAACATTACTATTTCAAACAATTCAATTCAGTCAAACAGTTCTAATTCAAATTTAGTATAAGTATAGTTTTTGTTTACACACAGTTAAATGTCAAAACAGTTCTATTTGGAGCAATTCCGTTTAGCATAAGAACGCAGTTTAGTTCTATTTGACCCATAGATAGGACCCTATCAGGTGCTACCACTCAGGGCCAGAGTGAACATGGGAGCGATAGCAATGAAGGAGTACTCCGCATTCCCCAAAGCTCCAGCATTACTGGAACCTCGCCATCAAATTGTTTAGTGTCATGTCGAGGACACTCGTTGAGCGGGGGCGGGACGTTGTACCCCTCTGCAGAGATGCAGTCGGTGTACAACCCCAGCCGACTAGGCAAGATAAAGATGTGAATTGCTTGGCTGTTTACACAGGTGATTTTGTTTATAGTAGTGAAGACTAGGTTGGTTTGGTTTCTTTGTTTAATGGCATATCATCTTTCGTGGGTAATTTACTGCCATAGTCAATCCTTAAACTCTAGATAGGTTTACATGCCGTTAAAATCAATCAATCATTTGTTCGAGATCATTGCTTGTGATTTCAATCTTCACTGAGTACATTACATTTAGGACTCAATTCTGACAAAGTTTAGTAAATAGTTACGTATGTCACATTGGTGCTTCAGATCAGTGTTCGATCCTAGCAAAAAGCCAACAGTTTGAATGATGTTTTTTTAAAGTCAGGATTTCTTCACTCGGTAGACTGATATAACTTATTTTCACGTTCTATTTCCTCCGATTAAACCATGAGTCACACTAAGATAGGCTTAGTAAATAACAGGTTATATGAATCGTACAGTGTATGATTTGATTTCAACATTTGATACTAAGGGCAAGAGGTGTTATAAAAATAACCATTGCAGTTTATTTGGCTAATCATAATCAGAAGTTTATCTTAATGAGCCAAAGTCTTAAATCATTGACAGCTTTTCCTTTGATTTCTGTTTTTATTTTCTATTCTATCAAGATGTACTTAATCTATTGTGTATGTATTCATCCAACTCCTTTTCAACAGACAGAATGCAACATAAGGTCTTTTTTTATGTTGATTTGAATACAGTTTTCTTTCTCTACCGGTTACTGTACGAAGACTAAACAACCCTATCTGCCGAATAATTTAAGCACAATTGGGGAAGAATTGATGGCCATCAGCATAGTACAGACAAACACTCCTTTATTATTAACACAGATTTAATTAACGGATTTTTTAATCAGGCTATTTTGTTAGTTATCGATAGTTTATTTTTTCAGTCACGATCAAATGGAAGATATTCACTCTCAGGTCATTACACGAACATTGTTAACTAACAGAAAATTTGGCGTAAAAACTTTAGTAAATAACATCATAAGAAAAATCACATAGGTAGTTATCCACTCCTCTCCACACTTTCGTACAGGAATATAACATAAATTAGATTGAATGTGAGGAGCTCTTTAGTAAGCAAGAACCCAACCCCTCCCGTAAGGGCAGTGGCAAAAACCTCAGCTCTCCCAGCATTATCTATTTGGAGCGCATCAGGCGCCAGATAAAAAATCCACTCTTTACCTCTTTAGACGAGAGGCTAAGCTGATTTATTTTTACCTCACCCAGTACACTAAGGGACTACACGTTAATTATCTCCCTTGGAATTATTACCGTCGATTTTCGCATTTTATTGTATATACGTGTAAATAATTGCGTGTCAAATCTTTGATGAAACTTGATACGCTTGACGATGCCTAGCCTTGGCCATCTGCCCAGATGGTCACAGTCAAAACTAATAACCCCTGCCACCATCATTCTAACCTATATCTTTTTCTGTCCCTTTCTTTCCTTATCTGCGTTTTTTTTTCTTTTGACGCTTCCTTCCTTCCTTTTATATTTTTATCTTTATTTTATCTCTTTCCCCAATTTCTGAACATTAGTAAAACTCATTTTGATTCTGAAGAAGTTCTTTTTTCAATAAAGAATGAAATATCAAAATTGCTAAATCCGTTGAAATTACTCGGATTTATCCCCTTTCCAACATTTTTATCATCTTGTCAGATTTACCAAAATCTACCATTTCTCCATATTTTAAAGTATATTATAATTTTTATAAATATTATAATGTATATCAAATTGCTCCTTAACGTCCTGTTCACGTCAGACAGGCCTCCCAAAATAAAGAATACGAGTTCAAATCTCGTCTGGAGCTACTTCCTTATTTTCGATTTATACAATTTCTTAAAAGGTCAGAGAATGTGAAAATGACTTTTGGGTTACAATGAAAATTAAACGAAAGAAAAAAATACGATCTTTATTGTGCTAAAGGGTAAAGTTTTAATGTAAAAATAAATTCCTTTTGCTGAAAGGAGTGATTTCATCGAGAGAGGGTCGCTAAAGACAAACAGTAATCAGCAGGAAACTATGTTTTCGTAGAACGTAATTAATAGTAGCAAAGGGGTGATCCCATACTTCCCAGAGCACCAGAACTGGAGTGTCACCATCAGCTACACTTTAGTGTCATAACCCAGATATGCTATCATGGATATCATAATCATTTGATTGTTTTGGTTCTGAGGGTAGGGTCTTACTCTTGACTTAATCCCCCAGCCCGACAGGGTGCAGATCAAGAAGAGTTTTGTAAATGTCATAAATTGTCAGTGTATCTAAGACTAAATAAACGGTTCAAATGATGTGTATTCTGATTTAAGATAATCATGTTTTGAATTTTGATTAGCATTTTATTTTATCATCATTTTTAGTTGTTTTTATTGCAATTCAATGGGACCGTCAATCTATTTCAACAAGGAGCAAAGAGAGTCTGAATTAATAGGAAAAAGGCTCAAAACCAATTTGCTTCAGCTACGCCACGTTAAACCATTAGCATCTCTGATCAAATGAATTACAACGAACCTCTAATCGCCAGAAGGCTAAACCAACTTTTAAAACTCATCCTTATACTTCATTTTCGATTTTTGTCTGTGCTATATTTGCTTGTATTATTTTTTTTTTACCCCAACCCTCCCTCTTGTGTTGGGTGCCACACAAGGTCAGTTTTCAAGGGGAGAAAAGTTGGTTTGAATTCTATGTTTTCCCACTCCTAGACCGGTTGCCTAGCCAAGGCTAAAGAACCCCAGTTTGCCCTACTATTTATGTATAGCTGGAAGAAAAAACAGTTATATTCATGCCTTTCCAATTGGCATTAGCACGAAGTGAAACGCAAGCAGCCTCGGACAAGGTTTAAAATCTGGTCACCAATTATATCACCAACGATGATAATTGCGCACTTTTTTTGTATCCAAGTAATGACAAAGGAGGATTTGAGTTAACTTTTATTATTATTATTATTAATCGACACTGTTCCTTGTTGTGGTAGATTGACTGTCCGAGTGAGCTGAAATCTTTGAAAAATTCTTTTAAAATGCAACCAAAAGTCTAAGATGAAAGAAAATACAAGTAAAAATTAATGTTTGACAATGAGTCATCTAAAATAAAAGAATTTGTGTTAGGACCAAACGCATAAGCACTTTCATAACTTGAAGATAAGTAGTAATTTATTAAGCCTTCTGTTTAGATGTGGCACAAATCCATATGAATGGAGCACCCAATGAGATTCAAACTCACTTGTGAAGGTTTTCTAGTCTAGCCTGCTAACACTTATATCAGCCGAGGCGCCCTACTTTGAAAATAAATATTTGGAAAAGGAGAAAGTGAATCAGCAAAATAATCCAGCTGATTGAATGATGTGCTGAGCAATGGATTTTAATGTGAAACCTCCACATACCAATGAAATCCAATGAATTCATTTTAACCTATTTGCTTAGCTCATAGTATTAGATGACACATACTCGGTCAATGTAACAAAGAATCCACCGACAGCATCATATGCTGAGGGCTAAGACTCCATTCCAAATAAAAAGTGGTCTTGGTATAACGCTAAACTTTATTTGGTAGTGAGGGTCGACTTCTGGAGATTTGGTATGGAGTAACCCCTCCTTTGCCATAACTCCCAGGTTCACTCTGGTTGTATCTGTTTGAGTCCCATATATTGATCAAATAGATTTCTTTAAGAAACTGAAATGCTCGCTTGTTTAAAATGGTTGTGAAAATACATTTTTATACTGTGTATAATTGGAGACCATAATCGTTAAACTGTCTCTGGTATTAAATAACGCAACAAATGTTGACATGCCGTAAAACCAACCAACCAACTAACTTGATGGCATATAAGACTCTTCAATTTTTTTACCAAAATACTCTAATTATCTTCTGTGTCTCATGTATGAAATTGGCTAGATTGTAGGTTAATATTCACCCAGAACCCCAAACTACTAATATTTAATCTAGGTTAAATCCATAGTATTCACATATTACATGTAAATACAGGGAAGGGGTATTCTTGAACACCATCGAATACTGAGCATAAAATGAGGAAAATTATTATCTCGTACTTATCATAAGTATTTTGAACAAACAATTTTCTTGTAACCAGTCGACGCATTGCACAGACTGGCTTTTAGGTATTTCATGATTCGACGATATATTATGTTAGTATCAAAGATTTTACATAAACAAAAATGTATTAACTTTTAAAGTGTAGAATAGGAGTGTAGTCTTAAAGCCGTGTGCGACATTCTAAATCATTTAGTGCAACCTTCCATGACCTCATTGAAAGAGCAATTAAAATTCCAGATCTCCATTTTAGAAATTGATATCACAAAGCTTTCTCGCAAAGAAGCTTTTTATTAAACACAACCCACGAATATGACACAAGGTCAGTTTGATATGGGGTGCTGCATAGTTTTAAAAATTGCTTTGATTCCGTCAGCACTCTTCTTCAAAGGCGCCTCAGGCACCGGACAATAAACCCAGCCCTTACTCCTGTTAGGTGAGGGAGCAGGTGATGCTTGATGGGAAGCCCCCATCCGGGAAACTAAGCTGTTAACTATTTCATTACAAAATTAATAAAGTCTTTAATTTCTTTTAGAATAAATATACGAGGGTCATTAGATAAGTAAAGAGGGAAATATATATATATATATATATATATGGGGGTGTCATTCAATTAGAGCCCAATGGGCTGGAGCAGTAGAATATACCGACTGCATCCCTACAGATGGATGAGCCTTCCCCCACCAACGATTGTCCTGGAGCTTTGGTCAATGAGGAGTATCCCTTCATTGCCATTACTCCCAGGTCTACCCAGACGCGGAGTTGTAGAACCTGATAAGGTCACATCTATAATAGAATTGTTTGACCCATTAACTGTGTCCAAACAAATGACTGATGTTTAATTGAATTGTTAGTGTTACATTGCAATATTTGGAACCTTTTAGCTGTGTGCAAACGAATGAGTTATGTTGAATAAAGTTATTCGTGCTAAATTGCACTGCGTGTAAAAATTGAATTATTAGTGTTCACATAGCAATACTTGGAACCTCTTGACTGTGCGCAAATGAATGAATAGAGTTCAATAGATTTATTAGTCTTAGCAAATAGGGAAGTGGTTACAAGTATTGCTGTGTGCAAAAAAAGCATTATATCGAATAGACTTAGATAGTTAGTAGAGTTAGATAGCAATACTTGAAACCATTTAATTGTGTGCAAATGAATTGCTCTATTTTAAGAATAGAATTACCTACAAACTATTCACTTACAAATATGTATATCCATTTAAAAGTGTGCAAACAAATAACTGATCTTAAATTGAATTTTTGATATTAAATAGCAATAATTGAAACTATTTAACTGTGTGCAAAGAAATGATGAATATCAAATAGAATTATTAATGTTATATAAGAACCATTTAACTGTGTGCAAACACATGAGCACTCTCTTAAAATATTAACAACTATTTATTTATAAATCATATAAATTAAAAACATGTATAGAGAGGGTTTAGCATTAAATAAGCTAGAAGGGTTGCTATGCCATAAAAACCAACCAACCAACCATTCGATAAGAAGATTTTTTTTCTAAAGAAAAAGCTTTTCAGAAATTTTGTTTGGAATTGGTTTATAGTAAAGCTTATTCTAATCTTGCAAAAATATTTGTTTTGAGACTATTCAAAATGGTGGCAAATGAGAGTGCTCCTGGCTTGAACATTTTTGGCGGCTGAGAAGAGCAAACCAAGTGAAATTTACAGAATAACTTGTGATGTGTACAGAAAAGCATGTTTTAGTGAAAAAATGTTTACAAATAGGCTGAAAATGATTTTGCCACTACGAGCTTGTGAAAACACTCAACTCACTCGTAAAGAAAAAGCTCTGGGCACAGCGGTCAAGTAAAGAAAGATATGCCGACAGTCTGCAGAGACATGAAAACACCCATCCCTACTGAGTTCCTTGAAAAAGGTGCAACTGTAAACAGTGATTCCACAACCAACTCCGTAGGCAAAATTCACCTTATTTATTCAATGACAGTAAAATTATTTAAATTTGAACTAAATTATTAGATAAAAGTATAGAGATATGATTTGTGCCTGCAGTTATAAAATATCAAGTATTACTATCTTATACAAATAATTTGCAAACAGGTCCATTTGATCCATAAATAGAACCGTAACAGGTACTACCATTGCAGATCAGATGAGGTTTATTGTCATATCCATGATACCCCTTTCTGCAAGAGATACAGTCAGTGTAATCTAAGCTCCACCAACAGGGTGGAGATCAGCTAAGTAGATGGGTAGGGTTAGCTGCTATCAGGTATACAAGTTAAAGGGGGAGGTAGGTAGGGATATAAAACTGTTATTAATGGTACCACACTGCGCTATTTTATCGCACAACTATCTGTTAATCACTTAGTGTACTCTGCATAACCAAGGGAGGCCAAATCGTTGTCGACTTAAGCGTCTGTCATCTACCAATTCTCAGAAAATATCAATAGTTTGCTGCTGTGACCGGCAGGCCGAGATCAGTTTATCACCATCTTCTTTCTAGTACCCTTTTACGTTTAGGGACTTTAATCGGTTTTATCGATTTGACACACAATTGGATTCGGTCCACATCCGGAAGACCATTCAAGCACAGTCGTAGCGACAACAAAAATGTCATTTCTCTTCCATACGACATGTAGCGTTCATAATAAAATCCCAATTGGATGTCATTCTTTTTATATTGGAGCTCATGTATAAATAACCTGTTCCAAAACAACAAAAACAAACTCATACGTGATGGGATAAAAAAAAGTGTCGAGACTAGAGCTTAACCTTTTTTTTATTAATTCAAATTTAGAATTCAAATGAAAATGTGAGCACAGCTGAGTAATTTACCATAATTATTTGTGTATAACACGCACTCCTAAATTTGGGCTATGAAATTCTAAAAAAAAAAAACAAAAAAAGAAAAAACGTATTTGGTATAATTTAGAATTTGTAACCGCTGAATTTAACATTTGTTCAACTTTTTATCTGGTTCGTATAAACTAAAAATAAAAATTTATATAATTTATTTGTTCTGAAACAAAATATCTACTCAGTATTAAGAACAAACACAGGGACATGTTCACATAAAAATGCAACCGGCTTGTGACAAAAACAAGTTCACACACACACACACTCACACAAAATTATAAGCAAACACTCATTCAATTGGCTATTACTTTGTAGCAGCATAAAATGAAAGTGTTTGCAACACATTTGTTAGTTAGTTTGGATCATAGATATAACGTACATACTGTTATATCGTCCTGAATATACTGATACACCTAGCAGAATAAAAAGTTAACACTTACTTCTTGTATATAATACGCACTCCTAGCTTTTAAGATGAAAGACGGAGAAAAAGTGCATGTTATACACAAATAATCACGATATCTAATAAAGCGATGACGTTTAGATGAGTGAGTGCCAATTCTCGATATTTTTGGCGAAACTCAAGTTTGTGCAAGTGCAGCGCCCTTCTTACTCAACACTATGAACTCTGTGCAATTTTCCTGAATTGAAAATTCATTTCAAGGAAAGATTTGAATTGTTTCCACGAGATGAGTTTTTGATTTAGGATGACATGGAGGTCATTAAAAAAATACGATAGTGCAGTTTCACATATAAAAAAAAAAACTTTCATAAGAGCTTCGACTAATAGAAAACTCACTGGAATAAGTGAGTTGAATAGCAAGGGGACTATTTTGAAGAAAATTCATATTTCAAATCATTGTCCGTTTCTGTCTCGGTAAACATAAGTCATGATGCTTTTTGAATACAACTCGTATACAGAATACTATGTGACAATATATATATATATATATATATATATATATATATATATATATATATATATATATTGTTTTCTTACCTCTTCATGCTAGTCTCATCACTCTAAGTTTCATTTATTTACAATTTTCATCGTTAGTTTTCTCTGAAGATAGCATTTTTTACAAATGCATTAATCTTATTGTCATGAGATTTACACGAAGAGATAAGAAAATTATTATTATGGTTTTTTTTTTTTTTTTTTTAGGTTTTATCTTGGTCTGCTGGCCAGTATTTGAGCACTTTTCTGATTTAAGAAAAGACGTGTTCATAACGATTTGTTCATTTCACTATATATATATATATATATATATATATTTATATTTATATAATTATAATATATATATATATATATATATATATATATATATATATATATATATATATATATATATATATATATATAATTTTTATTTTCCTACCTATTCTATAATTCTTTCTGAAAAAACCCAGATGATAAAATTTGTAAATAAAAAAAAATTACACAAATTTAAATCAGGGAAAAAGATTCAATAAAAATGAAAAGACTAAAAACATTCGTACTGCTTGAAAATAATCAACCATTACCGCAATGCCTAGTCAAAAGAAAGAAAAAAAGAATCACCAAAGCTGAAACGTAACAGTGCTCAATAGACTAAGAATAGCGAAATTCGATACTTTACAGAGGCTGAAGTAATCTACCTCGGTTTCATCAATTGGATATTGATGAAACTGAGGTAGATTACTTCAGCATCATGATAATTCTGATATATATATAATAGGCGACGAAATGAACACGAATTATTACTCGATATTACTCAAATCAAGAGGTAATTGCTACGTTTTTACGAACAAAGAAAATATGTAAATAAAAGTGAAAAGAGACGAATTCGTGGGTGTACAACAAAACGGTTAGTTTTTTCACCACAGGCAGAGACATGCGTCTAATAATCAGAAACAGTACTGTTTAAGTTTTTAGTCACCTGTCAAATGTCCGTCCACCATGTGTCATGTCCAATCTCTCTCTCTCTCTCTCTCTCTCTCTCTCCCTCTCCCTCTCCTTCTCTCTCTATCTATCTATGTCACCTGTGTCTCCGTCCTTCCCACAATGCACTATCCCCAGGAAGCAACTCACTTTCTAACCCTTAGGGAGACTCACTTTGATATTTCTTGTTAGTTCTAGTCCTTAACAATAATATAACTAAGTAAACAATACTTCATAATCTCTCTCCCCCCTCTCTTCCCGCATCTCCCTCTCTCTCACGCACACACACACACACACCATAATTTTTAATACGCCAGTCTCCCTTCTCTGTCCCTATTAGTGTTCTTTCTCTCCTTTTAAAGTCCTTATTCTTCAAACCTACAATCTTTTCACTTTCTTTCTCACATGCTATCTTTCTTTCTTTCGCTTAAGCAAGTGATCAGAAAGGATTCTAGTCGTCCGATACATGTTCAACGCACTATCACAACTGATGCCATCATCACGAACACAGACGAACAAATGCGCTGCTCCATACATAAATAAATCTGTTATGTATGACGGGTATTAACTTTTTGCTATTAACTTCAAAATCACCCATGGAATTTCCATGAGTTGAACAGCTTCTTTATAATTTCATAACAAAAATTTTGTCACCATGTTTATATCTACAAAGGCAACACATTTTTTTTGTTCATGATTTTTCCCTTTTTCTATCTTCACTCTAAAATATGTTAGATTTAAACAAATATTTTTTGTTCTGAAAGGACTAAAACCTCTTAAT